>CAUYON010106914.1:0-34323 GCA_963573935.1 Arctocebus calabarensis
AGGAAGGAAGGAAGGAAGGAAGGAAGGAAGGAAGGAAGGAAGGAAGGAAGGAAGGAAGGAAGGAAGGAAGGAAGGAAGGAAGGAAGGAAGGAAGGAAGGAAGGAAGGAAGGAAGGAAGGAAGGAAGGAGAGAGATTGTGGGCAACCTGTGGCTCATTGAGTAGGGCGCCAACCCCATATACCAAAGGTGGCGGGTTCAAACCCAGCCTCAGCCGAACTGCAAAACAGAAAAATAGCGGGGCGTTGTGACGGGTGCCTGTGGTCCTAGCTACTAGGGAGGCTGAGGCAGGAGACAGGAGAATCGCCTAAGCCCAGGAGTAGTAGGTTGCTGTGAGCTGTGTGATGCCACGGCACCTACAGAGGGCGATAAAGTAAGACTCTGTCTCTACAAAAAAAAATTAAGGAGATTGAGAAAGAGAGCTTATTCTAGACTATCCAGGGGGACCAAAAATGCAGTCACATGTACCCTTATAAGAAAGAAGCAGAGCTTTTCCGCCCGCTCCCCCCTCCCCCAGACCGCCGCTCCGGCTCCACCGCGCTCGCCTGGAGCTCAGGGCTCCAGCACAGCTAGCGCCGCCGCCGTCTCCCTCCCGCCATCATGATTATCTACCGGGACGTCATCCGCCGCGATGAGATGTTCTCCGACATTTACAAGATGCGAGAGATCGCGGACGGCCTGTTCGGGAGGTGGAGGGGAAGATGGTCAGCAGGACAGAGGGTAACATTGATGACTCGCTCATTGGTGGAAATGCTTCCGCTGAAGGTCTTGAGGGCGAAGGTACCGAAAGCACAGTTGTCACTGGTGCTGATGTTGTCATGAGCCATCACTTGCAGGAAACCAGCTTCACCAAAGAAGCCTACAGGAAGTACATCAAAGATTACATGAAGTCAATCAAAGGCAAACTTGAAGAACAGAGAGCAGAAAAAGTAAAACCTTTTATGACAGGGGCTGCAGAACAAATCAAGCACATCCTGGCTCATTTCAAAAACTACCAGTTCTTTATTGGTGAAAACATGAATCCGGATGACATGGCTGCTCTCCTGGACTACCGTGGGGATGGTGTGACCCCATATATGATTTTCTTTAAGGATGGTTTAGAAATGGAAAAATGTTAACAAATTTGGCAATTACTTTGGATCTATCACCTGTCATCATAAATGGCTGCTGCTTGTCATCCACACAACACCAGGAAGTAAGACAAACAGGACTGATGTCATCTTGAACTCTTCATTTATTTTGACCATGCTTTATTTGGAGTGGAGGCATTGTTTTTAAGGAAAAACATGTCATGTAGGTTGTTTAAAAATAAAATGCTTTTAAACTCATTCGAAAGAATGCCTTTTAGTTTAATACACGTTTAAACTAAATCCATCCTGTAGTGTTCTTGGAGAAGCTAGAGACTGGTTGTAGGCCACTACTAGAAAGTATAAGACTGCCATCAGATAAATTATACAGTGGAAACCACTCTTGAGACTGGAATATAAAGAAATCAAAAGTTTTAATTCTGAGTTACAGTAAAGGGAGAGACCATGCTCATAGCAGCGCCAACACTTGAAGTGGAGCCTTAACACATTTCATCACCTACAATGGAAGTAGTAATTGGAAGAAATTACCAAGAGAATAAAAAGAGACTAATTCATTTGGGGGAAAAAAAAGTGCAGATGTATTCTTGATTTTAAAAAACACTCAACAAACTAGGAACAGAGGCAAACTACCCCCAAATAATAAAGTCCATACATGAAAAATCACATCTAACATGACACTCAAGCTGAAAGACGGAAAGTTTTGTTTTTAGGAACAAAAGAAGAATGTCCGTTTTTGCCATTTCTATTCGACATGGTACAGGTTGAGCATACCTATCCTCAAAATCCACCAAAACACTCCAAAGTTGGAAACTTTTTGAGTACTGACATGATTTTTGCTCAAAGGTAATGTTCATTAGAGCATTTTGAATTTCAGATTTTTGGACTAGGGATGCTGAACTCGTAAGTACAAGATCTGACAATTAAATTTGTGAACTCAACCTAGAAAAAATGCTACATAGCTGATGAATATTACTAGGGTCACTTTCAAAGCACTCCCCTTAGAAAACAATGCACCAATGCCAGTGCCTAGTCCACATTTCAAAGCAATTTTGGAACTCTTTTTCTAGAATGGCCCTTAGAGCTGTCATTGTACAAGTTCTGACATTTAAGTTTGCAAACTGGCCACCATGCACTTCCATTGGCAACACTGTATAAACAACTCAGTAAGGTTTCATAACCTTGGTATAGCAGTGTTTCACAGCTGTGTTCATGTCAATATGTGGCAGTGTCTTGCTGAGGGAGGTTTATTATTGTTGTTGCATATTTTCATGTGTGGTATGAGGACAGCCCTGATGGTTATTCTAGAAAAAGAGTTCCAAAATTACTTTGAAAGGTGGACTATGTGCTGGTATTGTGGCATATCTTTCCAAGGGGACTACTTCTAAGGTAACTGCAGTGATATGCAGCAATGATGTATGTAGCATGTTTTCTAGGATAAGTTAATGAACTTAATTGTCAGATCATATATAATGCAAATATTCCAAAGTTAAAAAAAATCTGAAATTTTAAATACTTACAGTCCCAAGAATTTGAGATAAGGAGTACTCAACCTATACTATAAGTCCTACAGAGCAATTAGGCAAGAACAAGAAATTTAAAACCTCCAAATTAGAAAGTAGCAAATAAAATTATCTATGTTTACAGACAATATGATCTTATATGTATAAAACCCTGAATACTGCACGCACACACACACACACACACACAACTGTTACAACTAACAAATGAATCAGTAATGTTGCAGGATACAAAATCAACACACAAAAATCAGTTGCGTTTTTATACACTAACAATGAAAAATGCTAAAATGAAATTAAGAAAAAAATTCCATTTACAATATAATCAAAGAGAATAAAATACTCAGGGATAAACTTAACCATGGAGAGAAAAGATTTGTAAACTAAAAATTACAAAACATTTCTTTCATTTTCAGACAATGTGACTTTATATTTAGAAAAACCTAAACACTCCACAAAAAAAGCCTATTAGAATCAATAAACAAATTTAGTAAAGTTGCGCATACAAATTCAACATAGGAAAGTCGATAGCATTTTTATATCCTAAGAATGAACGATCTGAAAAAGAAACCAAGAAAGTAATCCCATTTACAATTGTAAAAATGAAATAAGATATGTAGGAATAAACTTAAACCAAAGAAGTGAAAGATTTCTATAATTAAAATTATAAAACATAAAGGAAGAACTTGAACAGGACACCAACAACTGGAAAGATATTTCAAATTCATGGATTAGAAAATGTTCTTACTATGCAAAGCAATCTGCAGATTCTATGCAATTCCTGCCAAAATACCAATGACATTATTCACAGAAATATAAAAACTAATACTAAAATTTATGTGAAACCACAAAAAACACAGAATAGCCAAAGCCATCTTGAACAACAACAGCAAAACTGGAGAAATCACACTATGTGAGTTCAAATTATACTACGAAGCTATAGTATCCAAAATAGCATGATAGTAGCATAAAAACAGACATATAGACAGGTGGAACAAAACAGAGAACCCAGAAATAAATCCACATATTTATAGTGAACTCATTTTTGATAAATATGCCAAGAACATATTTTGGGCAAAGAAAAATCTCTTCAATACATAGTGCTGGGAATGCTGGATTTCCATATGCAGAAAAATAAAAATAGACCCTTATCTCTCACCATATACAAAAATTAAATCAAAATGGACTAAACATGTTTTTTATTAAATCATAGTTGTGTACATTAATGCAATTATGGAGTACAATGTGCTGGTTTTATATACAATTTGAAATACTTTCATAAAACTGGTTAACATAGCCTTCACCACATTTCCCTAGTTAGTGTTAAGACATTTATATTCTACACTTAGTAGATTTAACATGTACTCTTGTAAAATGCACCGTAGGTGTGGTCCCATCAAGTACCCTCCCTCCACCCATTTTCTCCCCTCCCTTCCCCTCCCCTCCTTTTCCCCCTTCATCTTGGGCTGTAGCTGGATTACAGCTTTCATATGGAAGTGTGGGTGCTTATATATTGGTTTCACAGTAGGGCTGAGTATATTGGATACTTTTTCTTCCATTCTTGAGCTACTTTGCTATGAAGAATTTTGTTCCAGCTCCATCCATGTAAACACAAAAGAGGTAAAGTCTCCATCTTTTTTGACTAAAGATTTAAATCTAAGACATGAAACTACTAAAAGAAAACATTGGGCAACCCTCAGGACATTGATGTGGGCAAAGATTTGTGGAGTAATGTCTCAGAAGAACATGCAACCAAAGCAAAAATGGACAAATGGAATCATATCAAACCAAGAAGCTTCTTCACAACAAAGGAAACAATCAACTAAGTCAAGTGACCACCCACACAGAATGGGAAAAAATATTTGCAACCTACCTATCTGGCAATGGATTAATAACTAGAACATATAAGGCACTCAAACAACTAAATAAGAAAAAATATATATCAAATAACCCAGTTTAAAAAATGGGCAAAAGATCTGAACAGACATTTCTCAAAAGAAAACACAAACGGAAAAAGGAAAAAATCATTGTACCATCAGAAAAATGCAAATCAAAACTGCATTGAAGTAAGATGCAGACATAACAAATTCTGGCAAGGATGTAGAGAAAGGAGAATCCTCATACACTGTTGAGGGCAATATAAATTAAACAGCCTCTATGGAGAAGAATACAGAATTTATTAAAAAATTAAAGATAGAACTACCATATGATCCAGCAATCCCCTTGGTGGCTATATATCCAAAAGAAAGGAAATCAGTATTATCAAAGCAATACCTACACTCCCATGTTTATTACAGCACTAGTCACAAAAGCAGAGATATGGAACCAACTTAAGTGACCATAAATGGGTGACTAGATAAAGAAAATGTGGTACATATATACATTACTAAGGCATAAAAAAGAATGAAATACTATCATTTGCAACATGGATGGAACTGGAGGACATTATGTTAAATGAAATAAGCCAGGCACAGAAGACAAATTTTGCATGTTTTCACTCATTTATGGGAGCTAAAATCTTTAAAAAATTGAACTCAGGGAGATAAAGAGTAGAATGATGGTTACCAGAGGCTGAGAAGGGTAGTAGAGAGAGGGGAATAAAGAAGGGATAGTTAATGTGTACAAAAAATACAGTTATATAGAGTGAAAAAATCTAGTATTTGGTAGTATAATAGGGTGACTATAATTAACAATTTATTGTATACCTTGAAGTAACTAAGAGTAGACTTGGAATGTTCCTAACACAAAGAAATACTAAACGTTTGAGGTGCTGGATGTCCCAATCCCCCTGATTTGATTATTGCACATTGTATGCCTATATCAAAACATGATATGGTGGCACCTGTGGCTCAGTGGGGAGGGCGCCAGCCCCAAATGCCGAGGGTGGTGGGTTCCAACCCAGCCCCAGCCAGCTAATACAGCAGTGGCAACTGCAACAAAAAATAGCTGGGCGTTGTGGCAGGTGCCTGTAGTCCCAGCTACTTGGGAGTCTGAGGCAGGAAAACTGCTTGAACCCAGGAGTTGAAGGGTTGCTGTGAGCTGCGATGCTACAGCACTCTACCGAGGGCAGCAGAATGAGACTGTCTCAAAAAAAAAACAAAAAACAAAAACAGAACCAAATAAACATGTACAACTATTATGTGCCCATAGTAACTTTAAAAAAAACTCTTTGCAGAAAGAAATTAAAAGCACAAATAAATGGAAAGACACCACACATTCATGGATTATAAGTCAAGTACAAATCAAAATGATCTATAGATTTAATACAATCCTTATCAAAATATCAACATCAAGGCAAACACAGTGGTTCACACCTGTAATCCTAGCACTCTGGGAGGCCAGGGCGGGTGGATTGCCTGAGCAAACCAGTTGGAGACTAGTCTGAGCAAGAGAGAGACCCCATCTCTAAAAAATAGCCAGGCGCTGTGGCAGGCAGGCCTATAGTCCCAGCTACCAGCGAAGCTGAGGGAAGAGGATCACTTGAGCCCAAGAGTTTGAGGTTGCTGTAAGCTATGAGGCCACAGCACTCTCCCAAGGGTGACAAAGCGAAACTCTGTCATAATAAATAAATGAATAAATAAATACCAACATCTTTTTTTTTTTTTTTTTTTTAGAGACAGAGTCTCTCTTTGTCATCCTCAATAGAGTGCTGTGCATCACAGCTCACAGCAACCTTTAGCTCTTGGGCTTCGGCGATTCTCTTGCCTCAGCCTCCCAAGTAAGCTGGGACTACAGGCGCCTGTTACAATGCCCGGCTATTTTTTGTTGCAGTTTGAACCTGCCACCCTCAGTACGTAGGGCTGGTGCCCTATTCACTGAGCCACAAACACTGCCCTCTAACATCATTTTTATAGTAATTAAAAAATCCATTTTAGGCTCAGCGCCTGTGGCTCAAGTGGCTAAGGCGCTAGCCACGTACACCTGAGCTGGCAGGTTCAAATCCAGCCCAGGCCGCCAAACAACAATGACGGCTGCAACCAAAAAAATGGCCGGAAGTTGTGGCGGGTGCCTGTAGTCCCAGCTACTTGGGAGGCGGAGGCAAGAGACTCACTTGAGGCCAGGAATTGGAGATTGCTGTGAGCTGTGATGTCGTAGCACTCTATCCAGGGTGACAGCTTGAGGCTCTGTCTCAAAAAAAAAAAAATCCATTTTAAAATTCATAGAGCACCTTATAGGACCTTGAAAAGCCAAAACAATCCTGATACAGAACCAAGTTGGACCTAACACACTTCCTGATTTCAAAACCTACTACACAGCTACATTAATCAAAAGAAGTGGTACTGGCATAAAGACAGATCTGTGGGTCATTACAAAAGTTGAGATACCCTAAAATCAAGACACATAAAATCCCCATTGATGGAAACAAATAAAGCCCTCCCAACAACACTGATAAGCCAAGCTACTTGATTGCTAGCCAAATTTGCATGGGTGAATCAGACAGGATGCTGTTGACTGTTTCTTGTAAGTGAAATAATGGACCATAATATAATCTGTCTCAAAACATTCATAGTGACACACATATGCCAACAAATGGAATATGATAGAAAGCCCCCAGAAATAAACACTCACACAGGTGGTCAAATGATTTTCAAGAAGGATGTCAAGACCACAAAATGGAGAATAGACAGCCCATTCAACAAATGCTTGGGAAAACTAGATATCCACATACACAACACAACAACAACAAAAGAAATTTGGACCCTGACTTTATTCATATACAGCATTTAACTCAAAAGTTATCAAATTCCTGCATGTAAGAGCAAAAACTGTCAAACTCTTAGGAAAAAACAGAGGAAAATCTTTATGACATTGGATTTGGAAGGGACTTATTGAATGCGACACAAAAACACAGGCAACAAGAGAAAAAATATCAGTTGGACTTTATCAAAATTAAGCGTATTTGTGCATCAAGAGGCCCCACTGAGAGAGTGAAAAGGTAGCCCATGAAATGGGAGAAAATATTTGCCAGTCCTATCTCTAATAATGGTTGGATATCCAGAATATATAAAGAACTTCTTGGCTCAGCGCCATAGCACAGTGGTTATAGCACCAGCCACATACACAGAGGGAGCTGGGTTCAAACCCGGCCCGGGACCAGCTGGAAAACAATGACATGACAACTACAACAAAAGATGGCTGAGCATTGTGGCGTGCACGTGTAGTCCCAGCTACCTAGGAGGCTGCAGCAAGAGAATCACTTAAGCCCAAGAGTTTGAAGTTGCTGTGAGCTGTGATGCTACAGCACTCTACCGAAGGCAACACAGTAAGACTGTGTCTCAAAAAAAAAAAAAAGAAAAGAAAAAAGAAAAGAAAAAACTCCTACAACTCAACAGCAACAATAATGACAGAAAAACAATCCAATTAAAAAATAGGCAAAAGGGGCAGCACCTGTGGCTTAGGGGTAGGGCTCTGGCCCCATATAACGAGGGTGGTGGGTTCAAACCCAGGGAACCCGGCTCAAGCCATACTGCAACAAAAAATAGCCGGGCTTTTGTGGTGGGCGCCTGTAGTCCCAGCTACCTGGGAGGCTGAGGCAAGAGAATCACCTAAGCCCAGAAGTTGGAGGTTGCTGTGAGCTGTGATGCCACAGCACTCTACCAAGACTGATAAAGTGAGACTCTGTCTCTTTAAAAAAAAAATAGGCAAAGGACTCAAAAAGTCATTCTCTAAAAATATACAAATGGCAAAAATAAGTGCATCCATATCATGATGCAAGAGATGCTGCATATCACTGGTCATTAGGGAAATGTAAATCAAAACCACAATGAGTTACTACTTTATACCCATTATGACAATTATTGTCCAAAAATCACAAAATAATAAGCATTGGCAAGGATGTGGAGAAATTGGAATTTTTGCACTGAGGATAGGAATTATAAAATGATTTAGCCACTATAGAAAATAGTGTGGTGATTCCTCAAAAAATTAAAAATAGAATTACCATATGATCCAGTAATTCTACTTTGGGGTGCATAATCAAAAAAAGTGAAAGCAGGGACTGGAACAGATATTAGTATGCTCGTGTTCATAACAGCATTATTTACGATAGGTAAAACATGGAAGTAACACAAGTGTTCATTGATGAATGAATGAACAATAAACACATGCAATGGAATATTATTGAGCCTTAAAAAGGAAGGAAACTCTGACATGTGCTATAATGTGCATGAACCTGAAGGGTATTGTGCTAAGTGAAATAAGCCAAAAAAAAATTTAAAAGTATGATTCCACTTACATCAGGTACTAGAGTAGTCAAATTCATACAGACAGAAATTGGAACAGTGACATCAGGAGCTGAGGGTGGGGAAGGGGAAGTTAGTGTTTAATGGATACAGAGTTTCAACCAGAAAAGAAGAAAGAGTTTTAAAGATGGATGGGTGGTGATGATTGCACAATGTGAATGTATTTAAAGCCATAGAACTATTCACCTAAAATAGTTAAAGTGGAGAAATGCTTATTCTATGAAACAAAGTGTTGCTTAATTCTAGAATCGCAAACAAAACCACTTGAGATCATTAAGTTAAATTTTGTCCTTTTTGTTGTTGTTCTTACAGAGAACACTTTAATAATGCTTGAATCATGGTTATAAGCATGCCTATCACCCAGATAATGTTCATCATACCTGTATAGTAAGTTTTCACCTATCCCCTCCTTGCCATTACTTCCAATTTAATAGTGAGTACGTGTGGTGTTTGTTTTTCCATTCTTGCAATACTTCACTCAGGAGAATGGTCTCCATTTCCATCCAAATTGTTGTCAAAGGCATTAAGTCATCCTTTCTAATGGCTGAGTGGTATTACATGGTAAACACATACCACATTTTGTTAATTCCCTCATGTATTAATGGGCACGGGTTGATTCCACATCTATTAATTGGGAATTGTGCTGCAAAAAATATTCAAATGTAGGTATCTTTTTGATAAAGTGACTTCTTTTCCTTTGGTAAATATCCAGTGGTGGGATTGCTGGATCAAAAAGTAGGTCTACTTTCAGTTCTTTGCAGTATCTCCATACAGTTTTCCATAGAGGTAGTACTAACTTGCAGTCCACCAACAGTGTACAAGTATTCCTTTCTTTCTACATTTACACCAGCATCTATTGGTTTTGGACTTTTAAATAAAAGCCATTATGACAGGGATAAGGTGGTTTCTCATTATGGTTTTAATTTGCATTTTTCTGATGATTAGTAATTTTGAGCATTTTCTCATGTTTATTGGCCATTTGTCTATCTTCTTTTGAAAAGCTTCTGTTCGTGTCTTTTGCCCACTAACAAGATTGTTTATCTTTTTCTTGCTGATTTGCTTGAATTCTCTGTGGATTCTGATTTTTAGCCCTTTGTTGGATATATAGTTTGTGAATAATTTCTCCCATTTGGTAGGTTGTATATTTGCTGTGTTGATTATTTCGTTGGCTGTGTAGAAGCTTTTTATTTAATTGAGTTCTATTTGTTCATTTTTATCATTACTGTGATTGCTATTGGGGTCTTCTTTGCCTAGGCCAATGTCTAGAAGAATTTTTACCAACATTTTCTTCTCAAATTCTTATGGTTTCATGCCTTACACTTAAATCTTTTATTCACTTTGAATTTTTTTGTAAGTGGTGAGAGATTGATTCTATTTCATTCTTCTATATGTGGCTATCTAATTTTCTCAGCACCATTTATTTAATTTTCCCCATTGTATGTTGTCTGCTTTGTCAAAGATCAGTTGGCTGTAATAATGTTATATATCTGAATTTTTATTCTGTTCCATTGGTCTGTGTCTCCATTTTTGTGCCCATACCTTGCTGTTTTGGTTCCTATAGCCTTGTAGTATAGTTTGAAGTCAGATAGTGTGATGGCTCCAGATTTATTCCTTTTGCTTAAGGTTTTTATGGTTTGGTTTTTTTTTTTACATTTGAGCTTTTTTCTGGATCCAAATAAAGCATGGAATTATTTTTCCTTGATCTATAAAATATGAAATTGGTATTTTGCTGGAGAATAGCCGTCGCCTTGAATTTGTAAATCAGTGTGTGTAGTATGGACTTTTAACAATGTTGATTCTATTCAGCCATGAGTATGATATGTTTTTCCATTTGTTTGCAATTTCTTTCCTCAGTGTTTCATAGTTCTTTCTTAGAGGTCTTTCACCTCCTTGTCAGTATATTCCTGGATATTTTATTTTCTCTGTAGCTGTTGTAAATGGTATTGAGTCTTTGATTTGACTGTCAGCTCAAATATTATTAGCATATGGAAATACTACTGATTTATATACATTGATTTTGTATTCTGAGACTTTGCTAAGTTTATTTATCAATTCCAAGGGACTCGTGGTAGAATCCTGGGATTTTCTAGATATAAGATCATATCATCAGTAAAGCACAATAGTTTGTCCTCTTCTTTCCCAGTTTGGAGATACTTCATGTTCTCCTCTTGCCTGATTGCTCTGGCCAGGACTTCTAGCACTATTTTGAATAGAAGTGGTAATAATGAGCATCCTTGTCTTGTTCCAGTTCTTAGAGGGGATGCTTTCAACTTTTCCCCATTCAGTATGATGTTGGTTGTGGTTTGGTCATACACGGTGTTTATGATTCTGAGAGATATTTCTTTTATGCCTAGATTGTTGAGGACTTTTCTCATGAAAGGGCGCTAAATTTTGTTGAATGTTTTTTCTGTATCTATTGAAATGATCATATTAACTTTATTTTTGCTTCTATTTATGTATTGAATCACATTTTTCAATTTAACTATGTTGAACCATCTTTGTATCCCTGGGATGAAGCCCATTTGGTCATGGTAGATTATTTTTTTAAGGTACTGTTGAATTTGCTTTGCTAGTATTTTATTGAGGATTTTTACAACTACATTCATAAGGGATATGTCCATAGTTTTCTTTCTTTTCTTTTCTTTCTTTTTTTGTTATTGTTGTGCCTTTCCTTGGCATTGGTATCAAGGTGATACTGACTTTATAGAATGAGTTGGAGGAGGATTATGTTCTTGATATTCAGGAATAGTTTCTGCAGTATGTATATAAACTCTTTGATAAAATTTGGCTGTGAATCCATCTGGTATGGAGCTTTTTTTGTTGTTAGAAAGGTTTTTATTGCTGCTTCAGTGTCTGTTCAGGAGTTTTTATTCTTCCTGACTGAAGAAACATATTAGTATTACCAAGAAAAGAAAGAATGTGTGTTGTGTTGCCAAAAACAACAAATGTCTACCACCTAGGATATCTACCAATCTGATCTGGCTTATTTTTTAACAAGCATTTATTGAGCAGAATACTAAAAAAAAAAAAATTAATGCAAAACAGAAACAACTTAATCTTGCTTACAGTCTGTATTTCCCTGTCAGGATCTTTTTTTGACTCCCAATCCTTGCTCTGGAAGTTTTTTAAAAACATCCTAACAGTTGCACCTCTTACACCAAAATCCATCTCCATGAAAGTCTCTTGCTCATATTTGACTGTGAAATAAAAACAAAAGGCATGAGGGGAAGAAAAGCATCAAGAGTATTACCAGGGCTAGGCTCAATGGGGATGTTGGAGACATAGGGAGCTTACCATAGTTTCCTGGCTTTGCCCCTCTACCCCTTCACTTCCTCTCCCCTCTGTAGCCTATCTAAACACAGACAAAGAATAGCCAATCTGACACCCAATTTTCTAAATGCAAAGTAACTTCTTTCTCCATTAATCTGCAAAGAATTTTTTATTTTAAAACTCAAGATATGATTGCTCGTGCGGGGTATTTAATATTATATGTAACAATAGCCAATGTGATAAAAATTAGAGTGAACTCTACTTCAACTGTAAGGTGATTTATGAACCACTTTAATGATTCTTAAGAGATGAGGACATGCAGACTGGCAGCCTGCCCACGCAGCAGGTGGTGTCAGGCACAGGCTCCTGATGAGGGATGGAAGGCTTGCTATTGTTAGCTCTGCTGCTTGGCAGCTGTGTGACCTTAAACAAACCAATTAACCTCTCTGGACCTACCAGTTCCTCAACTCTAAAATGTCAGAGTTAAACTTGATGTTCTCTAAGATCTTTTCATTTCCAGCATGCTAAGATTTTCTAAGAAATTAATTTTGTTGTTAAAAGGTCATAAATGAAAAGTTATCAGTAAGAGTCTTTATTTTTGAAGATTAAGAAAGATGGCAAGGAGCCTCATTCAGGCTGAATGGGGTTAAGGAAGAGGTGTGATGTAAACAGGAGGCTGCAGAAAATCAGGATTATAAGGACAAAATCCTGAAGAGGGTCCTCTTAAAAAGAAAAGTCATGCAGTGATACTCAATAAAAATATGGTAAAGAAGACTTTATTTGGGACCATCCCAATACATATAGGTGCCACCCCCATGGGGCAGAAAGATTGCACTCTACTCCAAAATGTAGTATGGGCAAATGGGAATTCATAGCCAAGGAGGAAGGTGGGGGTCAGTGGATAGAAAAATACTAAAAGGAAATAGTAGGAGTAAAAAGAATTCTGGCTAAAACAATCCAACAGGCTTCTTGCTAAGGACTGGCCAGAGTGTTCAGGCATCACCTGAGGGATGGCAGAAAATGAGGAACCTGGTCAGATATTAAAGATGATCAAATATTAAGTATAGAGGACTCTTGCTAAACTGACTTAATAGGCTACTTTGCTAAAACTGGATTTTACAAGGGAGTATACAAATAGGCCTAAAAAGAACATTCAGGAGATTGACTAAGAATCTTTGTCAGTCCTGACTTTCCTCTACAGAGTCTTCAGAGAGCCTCAGGAGGTAATGTGGACAAAACTGCAGAAATCCCCATGCTCTATGGACTGAAAAAAGGCTGCATTTTCTGGTTTCACAAGATTCCCTTCTTCAGGTGTTCCTCCAGGGACTGAAACATCTCCTCTCCTATGTTTTCTAGAGGAGGGCCCCAACTAGGGTGAAGCAGCCAAGGTTTTGTCCCAGGGTGACAAATAGAAAGCATCAATTAAATCTTAACTCTTTTTTTTTTTTTTTAAGACAGAGTCTCACTCCATTGCCCTGGGTGGAGTGACCTGGTGACATAACTCATATCAATCTCAAACTCTTGAGCTCAGGAGAGCCTCTTGCCTCGTCCTCCTGAGTAGCTGGGACTACAGGTGCTCACCACCACACCCCACTAGTTTTGCTATTTTTATTTAGTAGAGATGGAAGTCTCACTGTTGCTCAGGCTGGTTGTGAATTCCTGAGCTCTGGAATACATCCACCTTGGCCTCCCAGAGTGTAGGATTACAGGTGTGAGCCATCACACCTGACCTAATCTTAACTCTCTCTTCAAATCTCCCCAAAACAATCAGGAAGGAATGTTTTTTAAGATACATCTGTATGATCAAAGAGAAAAGAAGAGGATATAACAACTAAATTTTAGAAGTTAAAAAATGCTTGAACACGTGCTAAAGTCAGTGATGGCAGAAGATGAGAAGCAACCTGATATACACTGAAAAACTCAGAGTTCCAGAATTGGCGATTTCAGACCCCTCTGGAAGTGGAGCTAAACAAGGGGCTGAGATAAAAGGGGTTGATTGAAACTTCTTTTAAGAAGCTGTCAGGAGGCCATGTGTGGCAGCTCACACCTGTAACCCTAGTACTTTGGGAGGCCACACTGGGAGGATTGCTTGGGCTCAGAAATTTGCAAACTAGCCTGGGAAAGAGCAAGAATGCATCTCCACAACAATTTTTTTAAAACTGAGCTGCCACACACCTGCTTTTCCAGCTACTTGGGAGACTGAGGCAGGAGGATTACTTTAGCCCAGGAATTTGAGTTTGCAGTGAGCTATGATGCCACCACTGCACTCTTATCTAGTGTCATAGGAGGACCTGTCTCTAGAAAAAAAAATAAACAAAAAACAAAACAAAACATAAAGAAGCTTTAAGATCCCCAGATGCCCTTCCCTAATCTTCTCCCACCCCAATAAAAGATTAGAGGCCCTTCTTTTCAGAGTGGAGAGGAATGTTCTCTGGAGAAGAAAAATCTAGGGATCTCTACACTGAGGAATATCTGGCACAAATGAGAACAGGGGATACAAGTGGACAACAGGTGGATTATGTGAATGTTTACCTACTGAATGTTGAAACTTCCAGCCCTCTTTTCCCTTTCAACTCCCAGAACACTGTCAACCAAGCCTATACTGTCCAGGAGACTAAAGGACCTTTCTATGAGCATTCTGACAAGCCCAAGAGGAAGACTTTACTTTTTATTTTATTTTATTTTATTTTATTTTATTTTATTTATTTTGAGACAGCCTCAAGCTGTCACCTTGAGTAGAGTGCTATGGCATCACAGCTCACAGCAACCTCCAACTCCTGGGCTCAAGTGATTCTCCTGCCTCCACCTCCCAAGTAGCTGGGATTACAGGCACCAGCCACAACGTCCAGCTATTTTTTGGTCGCAGCTGTCTTGTTGCTTAGCGGGCCCAGGCTGGATTTGAAACCACCAGTTCGGGTGTATGTGGCTGGCACCCTAGCCGCTTGAGCCACAGGCACCAAGCCAAGAGAAAGCCTTTATTATACATAATTCTGACATAAGAATTTTCCCACCCAATTGCTTATGCTAGATCACTGTACAGAGAAATCCACCATTGAGAAGACCTAGTCCATGCTCTCAGCAGAGATTCCTATCAGCTTTCTATGCCTGATTCTTAAATGTGAGCAAAGACCAAAGATCATCATTCACCTGAGCAAAGCCTCACCGACACCAAATCAAACAAAGAGATAAAGATAATTTTTTTAAATCAACATATCCTCAGAGAGAACAATATTACATCATTGAAGGAGGAAAATGGTATGTTAATAGGCAAGACATGGTGGGTCATACCTGTAATCCCTGCATTTTGGGACACCCGGAAAAAAGGATCACTTGAGACCAAGAGTTTGAGAGCAGCCTGGGCAACATAGTGAGACCTTTATCTCTATAAAGAACAATTAGCCCGCAAAGGTGGCATACACATATAATTCTAGATATCTAAGAGGTTAAGGCAGAAGGATCACTTGAGCCCAGGATTTTGAGGTTACAGTGAGCTATGATCAAGCTACTGCACTGTAGCCTGGGCAACAAAGCAAGACTATTTCTCAAAAGAAAAAAAAAGTGTGTTAATAAAAAGGAATATCCAGAGAACACAAAGCAAGACTTGAAAATTTAAAATAATGATAGTAGAGGGGAATGAGTCAAGATGGCCAACTGGAGACATCGCTTATGAGACTGTCCAGCAGGAAGGTGGGATATCAGATAGTGGGGTATGGAGAAGAGTCACAGCTCAGGCATGGTTCACAGAGAGAGATGACAGAGACATTTGGGGAGCCTACAGAGAAAAATTGTGAAGCTGAGAAGGAGGAAGTTAAAGTAAAGAAATCAGTGAGGATCAAACCCAGAGAGGCTTGAACTCCAGTGAAAGGATAAGTGGGTATTTCCCTCTCCCTCCTATATGCCTTCAGTGAACATGGGTAATAATGTTCAATTTTATTGAAGGCTTTTCCACTCTGCTGAGCCCAAGCACAGCAAGAAATAAAGAATAGTGAACTAGAATATTCCCAGAGTTTGGGCAGTCCATGAGGGCCCCCCACCCTGCCCAGAGAGTGCCACATAAGGCCAGAGTGCCACTTTCTTCCATCCAGAGGGTCCATCCCATGCACCTTCCCTATCTTCTATAGCTGAGCAGTTTGAGCTCAGGTTGTCTGGAAGTTGTGGCCCTTCTCCCATCCATTCCAACAGCAAGAGTAGTTCAAGCAGAGAAGTACACAAATGGCTGCTCCTTTCCTCTGGGTTCCCACTTCATGAGGGCTCCACAGAGACTGGGGCTCATATTTCTGCCTGTGAAGGCTTATGGAAACTGGAGAGCAGAACTTGGGAACTACCCACCTACCAACATTTTGCATGGTTGCATATTGGCAGCTTAGGTAAGCAAACTGGTCCCGGTGCCCCCCAGGACTCAAGAGGGGTGGAGGGGGATGCAAGAGAGAAGTCTGGGAGCTGGACTAAGGTGGAAAGGAAGCCCATGCAGACATACTCACTAGGAGAGTGTGGTGGGGTGCTGAAGAACTGAAATCTGGAAGGGCATCCATTTGCCACTCAGGAGAACTGCTATATTGGATAAGAGTGTGCCATTATGAGAGAAATAGCCTAGCCCCCATTCTATGACAACCAAATGCTCCACACTTGGGAGTGCCATCTGATCAGGTGCTGCAGCCTCTCTGCCCACTCATTGCAACAAGAAGAGCAGTTTGAACCCAGAAGTTCAGAGCAGCTATTTATCTCCTGTGGGTTCATGCTCCAGGCTGAGGTTCCCACAGATTGTGAGGCCCACATCTTTCTCTTTGAGGACTTGTAGTAGAACAGAGGTGCACAATCTGGGAAATCCCAACTCACTGGTGTTTTACAGAGATGCACACTAGTGGGTTGGACACATAGCTTGGGGGGAGGCTTGAGAACTAGACTTGGGTAGTGAGGGGGGGCCAAATCACAGAATTGATGGGAGTGTGCTGGGGGGGGGTCCAAGGAGAGCACCCACCCTTCCCCACAGGAAAACTGCACTACCGGATAAGGGTGGAAAGATTGCAGCCCAGGCTCCTACTACTCAACCATTTAGGTCCCTTCCCTACAAATAACCCTAATGGTATGGAAAGCTTATCCTGACCCACCTACCAGTGGCTTCCTGTAGTGGCCAGAAAAGCAACTTTTGAGTCTTTCAGGGTCCCACAACCTAAGCACGAACTGTCTTGTCCCTCTCCCCATCACAGAGGTGGTGGAGATCAAGCAACTCCCTGGGAGCTATCAGGTCACTCCTGAGCTTGGAACACTAAATTACTCCACCTGGATGACCAGAGCCTATCACAGGCACAGAGAATACCTTGTTGCCTGGCTCTTTCACATAAACATTAACCAATAACAGGGACAATTCTATAGCACATCATATATCTTCCAATTCAAACAAAGCATCATAGCTGATTCATATTGACAAGTACCACCTGCCACCTTTGAGATTAAGCTGGGGGACTCAACACAATTCACCCTACTGGGAAGAGGGAAAGACAACAGATCAGAGGCAACCCCAGAGGGTCATCAAATATGCTTGAATACCCCATAAGCAATTCAGGACTAGCACTCTTCTCTATGGCATAGTCAGGGATTGATTTTCTAAAATTTGGGGACAGACGCACAAGCCAGGCCTAGAATCTCAGGTCTTAGTTGAATGGCCAGATGAGAAAGTATTAATGAAAGAACTCCAAAAGTATGACAAATCAGAGTGAAAGGACATTCTTTTAAGGAAATAACAGCTCTTTACCAATGGATACTAACCAAAATGAAAATATGAAAATATTGAAATGACAGATAAAGAACTCCAAATATGGATTATAAGGAAGCTTAATGAAATATAAGGGAAAATGGAAAACCAACACAAAGAAACCACAAAAACAATACAGGAAATTAAAAAAAAAATGTGAACTTATCAATTCTTTCAATAAGGATGTTGACTTATTTTTTGTTTGTTTGTTTGTTTTTTGTTTTTGGCCGGGGCTGGATTTGAACCCACTACCTCTGGCATATGGAGACAGCGCCCGGATGTTGACTTATTTTTAAAAACTCAAATAGAACTTCTAGTAATGAAAAATTCATTCAAGGAAATAGAAAACACAGTGGAAAGTTATAAGAATGGACTAGACCAGACAGAGAAAAGAATCTCCGAGCTTGAAGGCAACACCTTCAAATTAAACCAGTCAATCAAAGATAAAGAACAGAGAAATAAGAGGAAAGAACCAAGACTACAGGAAATTTGGAATTACATAAAGAGGCCAGATATAAGAGTCATAGGTATCCCTGTGAGTGAAGAAGAAAACATACAAAGATTGGAGAACCTTTTTAAGGGAATAATTGAAGAAAATGTCCCCAATCTTGTTAAAAAATTAAATATCAGGTACAAGAAGCTCAACGAACACCTGGGAGATTCATTACAGAGGCAATCACCAAGACACATAGTTATCAGACTGGCCAAAATTAACACGAAGGAGGAACTCCTGTGAACTATAAGGCAAAAACACTATGTAACTTACAAAGTAAAACCTATCAGGCTAGTAGCAGACTTCTCATCGGAGACCTTACCAGCCAAAATGGATTGCGACCCCATTCTCAGTTCTCTTAAACAGAACAATAGCCAGCCTCGAATTTTGTATCCTGCAAAAATAAGTTTCTTATTTTGGGGAGAAATAAAGAATTTTATTAAGGGAGAAATAAAGAATTTGTCAAACAAGAAAACATTGAGGAAATTTATCAACACCAGACCTGCCCTGCAGCAAGTACTTTGAACTGCATTCTACATGGCTCAAACACCCACCAGTGTAAAATCTTCCAAAAGTTAAAGTTCAGAGACCGTATAAAACAATGGCCTAAGAGGTAAAACAGAACAATAAGGTTCTACCCAAAACGATGGACAAAAATGAACTTATCAATTCCTTCAATAAACACTAATATCTTGAATTCCCCAATCAAGAGACATAAGCCAGCTGAGTGAATTAAAATATATATATATAAACCAAATGTCTGCTATCTCCAGGAAGCAAATATAACCTACAAGGACTCATTCAGACTCAAGGTGAAGGGATAGAAAAACATTCCATGTAAATGAAAATCAAAAGAAAGCAGATGTAGCCATTCTCATATCAGGTAAAATAAACTTCAAATGAACAATAGTAAAGACAAAGATGATCATTATATAATGTTAAAGGGAGAAATTCACCAATAACACAGCAATTCTAAATATTTATGCACTTGTGCACCCAGATTCAGAAAGCAAACCATACTAGTTATAAACAAAGTGATAAACAGCAGTATCCTAATTGTTGGGAACTTCAACACCCCATTGACAGAACTAGACAAATACTCCAAGCAGCAAATAAATGAAGAAACACTGGACTTAAATGGGCTTTAGAGAAAATGGCCCTAACAGATATTTACAAAATATTCTACCTAATAATCACTGAATATACATTGTTCTCATCAGTACATTCTCTAAGATTGAGATCATATTGGACCAAAAAACATGCCTCAGCAAATTTACAAAAACAGAAATTATACCATGTATCTTATCACACCACAGTAGAATAAAATTAGAAATCAACTACAACAGAAACACTCAATTCTACAAAAAGTCATGAAAATTAAGCAACTTACTACTGAGTGATTATTGCATTAAAGATAAAATTAGATAAAAAATTAGATAAAATTAGATAAAAAGATAAAATTAATGGAAATCAAAGGATTCCTTAATGTGAATGACACAGGGCAAACAAGCTATCAATATCTATGGTATTTAGCAAAACCAGTCCCAAGGGAAAAATTCATAGCTTAAATGCTTACATCAAAATGACAGAAAGATGGGAATTCTGGGAAGATAGCGGACTGGCAGCAACCCTCATCAGACTGAGCATAAGAAGAAAAACTGGACAGAATCGGACTCTATGAAGCCAAAGACAGGGAGCTGAACAAAGAAAGAAGTTCAGCAAGCTGTAACTCCAAGGTAGAGCATTCAAGAAAACAAATTACAGGTACAAAGCCTTTTGACTAGAGGACGGAAGACCCCTCGCCCAAGCAGGAGGCCTGCCACGTGCTGTCTGTGGATGAGCAGGGAACAAAAGACCTTTCATTTTACCTTGCTGGAGGGAGCTGCTAAACTCCAGGTCTCTTTCTCCAAGGAGGTCTCAGTTATGAACCTAGACACCACCCTGCCAGGCATAAAATCAAACAGGTATTTTCCCCCAAAAGTCCAAACTCCCAGTCCACCCTTTCCCCCTCACATGGGGGTCTAAAGTTCTGCTTCCTGCAAAGCATAGAGTGTTTGGTCTTGTCCTGAGAGATCTGGGCATAGTGTGGACCACCAACCATCAGGACAGAATCTGTGACTAATGGGGAAGAAAGAGGGTGTAGGAAGAAAGGGACACTCTGTGGGAGGAGGTTATGACTATGCTCGGCCAGTGGTAATGTTGACCCGTGGTTCAGACTTTGTCTGGCAGGACAGGGTGCAGAACCTCCGGCTCTGATGGCACCCACAGTGGGACAGTGGTTGCCCCATGTGGACTGAGTTCAGTAGACAGGGCTGGTCCCCAGCCCCTGCTGGGCCTGTGAACAGAGGCTTGATAGGTGTGGACTGTGACCTGAGAGCAAGGGCATGGTCCCCTGATTCCAAGAGAATCCTTGAGCAGTGGCTTACTGGGTGTGAACCAAGACCTGAGGGCTAGGGCATGCTCCACTGCCTTCAGTGGGGCTGGTGAACAAAGGCTTACCAGGTGAGGACTGAGACCTGTGGGCAGAGTTTGGTGCCCTGACTCTAACAGAGCCTGTGAACAGAGGATTGCCAGGCAGTGGACTGAGACTGGGAGGTGGGGGTGTGGTCCCCTGACTCCAACTGGTCGGGCAAGCAGAGGCTAGCTGTGTGTGGACTGACACCAGTGGGTCGGGGCATTGACCCTGGCTCCAGCTGGGCCTGTGAGCAGAGAAGTGGACAACAGTGTGGACTGAGTCTGTCAGGTGAGAGTGTGTATTTCTGGCTCTAATTGTGCTGTTGGAGACCCTTGAATCTTTCTCTGTTGAGCAAGGTTTGCACTGCATGAGACAATTTGGTTGGAACCCATGTCTGGGGCTATCCACTCAGGGACATTCTGAGGTTGACCTTTGAAGTTCTGTAGCAGAAAAGAACTGAAAGGTGGAGGCTGGACACCACAGCTATTTGTATCTCTTCACAGTTGAGATTTAAATCTAATACTGTGGTTTCTTAGGATAGGGTAGAGGTTGGCTGATATCAAAACAGAGCTAGCCTGTGCTATCTCACCAAGTAGGTCCTTAGTCTCTGGACAAAACTCTGAAAGGAGCCTTTGTAAGGTTGTAGGAGATAAACCACAATCACAAAGCCTAGAACTTTAGTAAGGGGCTATCTCTATTAGCTGGGAACCCCAATTCAATCTCACCCTACCAATTCTAATAACCAAATAGTGAAAATAAACATGGTGCAGACCCAACAGAAGAACTCTGGCAACATGAATAACCAAAGTAGATCAACCTCCACCAAGAAATGACAAAGGAGATACAACTGAAGATGCCATGCATAGACAAATGACAGCAATGTCAGAAATTGTATTCAGAACGTGGATTGCAAATAAGATAACTAGAAAGGAAAAAAAAGATAGAAATTGGATTTCAAAGAATAGGTCTAATGTTTTCTCAAGAAATTAATGAATTCAAAGCCCAAGTCACCAAAGATATGGACATAATGACAAAAAAGATAGAAGAGCTCAAGGAAATGAACAAGTTAGTTGAAGAGCTCCAAAATACAGTAGAATCCCTCAATAACAGAGTTGACCAGGCAGAAGAAAGGATCTCTGAAACTGAAGACAAAGCTTTTGAATGTTCCCAGACACTTGAAAAGGCATACAAATGGAGAATAAAAACTGATCATTCCCTGACAGAGTTGTGGGATCACTCCAAAAGATCAAACATTCATCTTATAGGAATTCCTGAAGGAGAAGAGGATGGTCCTAAAGGTACAGATACTCTACTCTAAGAGATTTTGGAGAATTTCCCAAGCATTGCAAGAGATACAGAACTTCAGATAGCAGACAGTATCAGAACCCCAGCAAGTCTCAATCCAAATAAAGCATCTCCTAGACACATTGTGATTAACTTTGCCAAAGTTAAGACAGAGGAGAAAATTCTGCAAGCAACCAGATGTAAGAAAAGCATCGCCTACAAAGGGAGAAATATCAGAGTAACTGCAGATCTCTCAGCTGGAACATTTCAAGCCAGAAGAAGATGGTCATTGACCTTCGGTCTCCTAAAATAAAACTTCCAGCCCAGGATCCTGTATCCAGCAAAACTGAGTTTCATTTGTGATGGGGAAATCAAATACTTTAATGACATAGACATCTTGAAGAAATTTCCCATACCTAAACCAGCTCTCCAGGATATTCTCAGACCCATCCTCCACAATTACCAGCAATGTTCTACCTCCAAAAAATTATTGAACAAAACCCAGATTCCATAGTGGTGAAAGGATAAGAAATGTTCCGTTGGACATCTGAAAATCATGACACCCCAAACACAACCAGGCTTATCAATTCTCTCACCTAATGTGAATGGTTTAAATTGTCCTCTAAAGAGGCACAGGCTGGCTGACTGGATACATGAACTCAGACCAGATATCTAATGTATTCAAGAATTTCACCTCACCTTAAAAGATAAAAATAAAACTCAGGGTGAAGGGATGGACTTGTATAATACAGGCAAATGGAAAACCAGAAAAAAGCATGGTACTGGTACAAAAACAGAGAGGTAGATTTATGGAACAGAATAGAGAACCAAGAGATGTACCCAGCTATGTATCATTTGAACTTTGACAAGCCTATCAAAAATATTCAGTGGAGGAAAGACTCCCTATTTAACAAATGATGCAGGGTGAACTGTATGGCGACCTGTAGAAGACTGAAACTGGACCCTCACCTTTCACCATTAACAAAAATTGATTCTCACTGGATAAAAGATTTAAACTTAAGATATGAAACTATAAAAATACTAGGAGACTTTAAGGTATACTAACAGCTATAGTAACCAAAACAGCATGGCACAGCACAAAAATAGAGACATAGACCAAAGGAACACTTGAAGAAATTGCCCTGGGAGAATATTTTATGAGGAGGAGCCCTGTCTGGGCAATTGAAGCAACACCAAAAATCCATTACTGGGATCTGATCAAACTAAAAAACTTTTGCACAGCCAAGAGCACAGTAAGTAAAGCAAACAGACAACCTTCAGAATGGGAGAAGATTATTGCAGACTATAATTTTGACAAAGATCTGATAACTAGAATCTACAGAGAACTCAAACTAATCAATAAGAAAGGAATAAATAACCTCATTTCTATGTGGGCAAGAGACTTGAACAGAATCATCTCTGATGAAGACAGGTGCATGGCCACAAATACATGAAAAAATGCTCATCATTCTTAATGGTCAGAGAATGCAAATCAAAATCACTTTAAGATATCATCTAACTCCAATAAGATTAGCCCACATCACAAAATCCCAAAACTACAGATGTTGGCATGGATGCAAAAAGAAGGGAACGCTGCTACACTGCTGGTGGGAATGCAAGCTAATATGACCTTTTTGGGAAGAAGTTTGGAGAACACTCAAGGAACTAAACGTAGACCTACTGTTGAATCCTGCAATTCCTCTATTAGGTATATACCCAGATGATCAGAAATTATTTTACAACAAAGACTTTTGCACCAGAATGTTTATTGCAGCCTAATTCATAATAGCCAAGACATGGAAACAGCCCAAGTGCCCATGGACCCATGAATGGATTAACAAATTGTGGTATATGTACACCATGGAATACTATGCAGCCATAAAATGGATGGAGACTTCACATCTTTTATGTTTACCTGGATAGAGCTGGAACATTTTCTTCTTAGTAAAGTATCTCAAGAATGGGGAAAAAAGTATCCAATGTACTCAATACTACTATAAAGTCAGTATACTATACTACTATACTTTACTACTATAAAATCAATATATAACCATCTACATACTCATATGAATGGCAAAACAAAGCTATAGTCCAGAAAGTAGAAGGGAAGAAGAGAGAGGGGGGAGGCATATGGGAGGAGGGAAGGTATTTGGGGGGACCTCACCTAATGTGCATGATGCAATGGTACATTTCAAAATTATTAAGTAATGAGTATAATTGTGATGGATGTGTTACTTAGTTCAACGTAAACATTTCACATTGTATATTGAGGAAGTATGCTTCTTTAAAAAAAAAAGAAAAAATATATCATGCTCGTGGATCAGCAGAATAAACATTGTTAAAATGTCCATACCACTCAAAGCAATTTACAGATTCAATGCAATCACCATCAAAATACCAACATCATTCTTCACAGATCTAGTAAAAATAATTCTATACTTCATATGGAACCAGATAAGAGGCCAATAGCCAAAGCTACTTTAAGCAAAAGGTACAAATATGGAGGCATCACTCCACAGGCTATAGTAACCAAAACAGCATGGCACAGCACAAAAATAGAGACATAGACCAATGGAATAGAATAGAGAACCCAGATATAAAGCATTCACATATTGCCATCTGATCTTCAACAAAGCAGACAACAATATATACTGGGGAAAAGAATCCCTATTTAACAAATGATGCTAGGAAATTAGATAGCCACATGTAGAAGATTGAAATAGTATCCATATTTTTCACCACTCACAAAACTTAAATTACGATGGATAAAAGACGTAAATGTAAGGCATGAAACCAAGAAGAAAATGTTGGAAAAACTCTTCTAGATATCACCCTAGAAAAAGAGTTGATGAATAAGACACTAATGGCAATCACAGCAACAATAAAAATAAATAAATGAGAGCTAATCTAATTAAAAAGCTTCTGCATAGTCAAGGAAACAACAGAGCAAACTGATAACCTACTTTCAAGCTATACATCTGAAAAAGGGCTAATAATCAGAATCTATACAGAACTCTAACAAATCAGAAAGAAAATAATCAAACAAGCTTTTCAAAATAAGATAGATATACTAAAGACTAATAAACATATGAGAAAATGTTCAATGTCACTAATCATCAGTGAAGTGAAAATTAAAACTACAGTGAAATATGACCTAAGCCCAGTGAGAATGGCTTTTTATCAAAAAGTCCCAAACCAATAGATGCTGGTGGGGATGTAGAGAGGAAGGAACACTTACTTACTGTTGGTGGGGCTGCAAACTAGTACAACCTCTAACAGAAAACAGTATGGAGATTCTTCAAATAACTAAAACCTACCATTTTATCCAGCAATCTCACTACCAGGTATTTGTCAAAGAAAGAGGTCATTTTACCAAAAAGATACACTTGTACTCAAATGTTTATTGCAGGACAATTTACAGTCGCAAAGATGTGGAATCAACCCGAGTCCCCATTAATACATGAGTAGATTAATAAATTAGGGTATATGTAGCCATAAAAAAATGAATTAATACCTTTTGCAACAATCCAGATGAAACTGGAGACCATTCTCCAAAGTATTGTAAGAATGGGAAAACAAACACCATATGTACTCACTGTTATATTGGAAGCAACTGATCAGCACTCAGGTGCACAGATGGAAGTAAAACTCAACAGAAATCGAATAGGTGGGAAGGGGGAGGAGGAAGACCAATAGTATGTAAGTGTTCCTTCCTCTCGAAATCCTCCTACCCCTTCCTACCTGTTTGATTTCCTTTGAGTTTTACTTCCATCTGTGCACCTGAGGTGAAATCATGCCCAATGGGCACAATGCACACTATCTGGGTGATGGGGCAACTTATAACTTTGACTCAAGCAGTACAAAAGTAATCCATGTAACCAAAACATTTATGCCCTCATAATATTCTAAAATAAAAATAGAATAAAATATGATGGTAGAAATTTGTAAAAAGAAATCAGAGTAAAGATTGAAAGTCTTCCATAACATGGAATAAAAGGACAAAATAATGAAATACAGGAGTGAAAAGGTAAGTAAATTAGAAGACCATCTCAGGAGGTCTAATATCCAAATACAGAGTCTGGAGAAAGAGAACAGAGAAAACATAGGGGAGAAAATCATCCTAAAAATAATTCAGAACAATACCCTAGAGTTTGCTGATTGAAAGGGCCTGTGGAGTACATAGCACCGTTCTCTAAAGTCAGCCAACAGTCAGCATATCTTAGAAAAATTTCAGAATCCCAGGGAAAAACAGAGTGCCCACAAGCTTCCAGCACAAAAATGAACAAAACCAAAAATGTTTTAAATAGGCCATGTTAAAAAAAATCAGGAACCAGAATTCTTGGGGCTTCTTATCAAAGAGTGCTCCTATGTGCTCAGAGCTGCCAGTGTTCCACTGTTAGGTGTGAGTCAGAGACAGAAGTCAAAGAGAATTTGTAAATGATGATTATAAAAGGGCGGGGGGCAGTGGCTCACATCCTAGATCTCTGGGAGGCAGAGGTGGGTGGATTGCCTGAGCTCAAAAGTTCAAGCCTAGGGCAGCTCCTGTGGCTCAGAGGAGTAGGGCGCCGGCCCCACATACAGGAGGTGGTGGGTTCAAACCTAGCCCTGGCCAAAAAAAAAAAAAGAAAAATTTGAAGCCTAGACTGAGCAATTGTGAGACCCCACCTCTAATAAAAATAGCCAGGCGTCGGGATGGTGCCTGTGGCTCAAAGGGGTAGGGCGCTGGCCCCATATGCCGGAGGTGGCGGGTTCAAACCCAGCCCCGACCAAAAACTGCAAACGAAACAAAACAAAACAAAACAAAAATAGCCAGGCATTGCAGCAGGCGCCTATAGTCCCAACTACTTGGGAGGCTGAGACAAGAGGATCACTTGAGCCTGAGAGTTTGAGGTTACAGTGGGCTATGATGCTAGGGCACTCAACCCAGGGGGACAGAGTGAGACTCTGTCTCAAAAAACAAAAAAATCTTATACTTCCTCCCTTCCTTACTCCTTGAGGAGCCAGAGAGGAAAGATGCAGCCAGAGCCAAGGAACTGCCTGCCCAGCCATCTACTTTTTTTTCCCCTGAAACTCCAATTCCACCTTCCTACCTTTCCCTACTCACATCTCACCCTCACTTTTCACACACACACTTCACTCTCACTTTTCACACACACACACACACACACGTGCGCGCGCGCGAGGCTTGATTTGAAGGCATGTATCATATTGCTTTTTTTGAAAACAAACATTGTTAATTATTGTGCTGCCCAGGAAATAGGCAAAAATCCCCAGAGTTCAGGTTTTGACAGTGGGGAGCTGCCCTCCTTTCTAAACAAAGAGTTGGACTAGATTTAGTGACAAATTCTAAATTGGCATGAGACTTTCCTATTTCCTTGAAGCATAATGCTCCATTGATTGCAAGCTGAGTCATATATTGAGCCTGCTTCTCACACTGTCAGCGGGAAGTGTAATTCCCGAATGACTCCCAGCAGACATTTATAGATTTTTCAGTCTGCTGAGTTATAAAAGATAACCAAAATTTTTTTTTCTGAAGACCTTTAAATAAATCTTGATCTCAAGCTAAATCATTGAACATAATTATATATAACGCACTGGGAGTAATATGTGTAAAAGCAAGCATTGAGGTAGTGTGAATGGAAAAAAGTCAAGTGAAGTCTGTGAAGAAACAGAACACAGGCTTTGAGGATTAGAATTCCACTTTCCAGTTTGTTCTCGTTTAAGAAGCAAAATAAAGAAAAATAATTACTCAAGGAGATGAAGACAGGAAAGGACAGGACAGATAGGAATCTAACATGTTAAGAAAGGGTGGTGGGCAGCATAAAATATGCCACCTCCTTCCTTCTTTCTTGGGAGACCAAGAAGGAAGGAGGTGGCATATCCATTTAATGTCTTTGTCCCTGTATTCTCGGGTCTTGTAGTTTTAGGCAGGACTCCTGACTCCTACTGTCTTGGGGCTTTGGATTCTGGATACCACTCTGCCTCAACAGTGTCAAGCCAGAAGTGCTGGGGAATTAATACTCCCACCGAGTATTAATCCTGCTGAGCCAGGATTTCCTTTTCTTAGAAAATTCTTGTTTAGAAAGTTTGTTCTGGACTTGGGAAGGAGACTCCCACAGAGGACACTAATAATATCTTCTGAGACAGTTTCTTCAACCTAAGGTATGCTAGCCCTAGAGGTACATGAAGACTTCCCAAAGAGTTACAGTGCAAAATGGTTCTGAGAGAACTAAGAGAATCAATTTTCAGATCCTCAACTTTCTTATTTCTTTTTTCTAAATGATTTGTACAGGTTTGCATTCCCAGATTGTTCTTTCCTATCTACCATTTTACAGTTAGTTATCAATCTCCTATTTTATAAAAAGAAAAAAGGCTTGGCGCCTGTGGCTCAACGGGCTAAAGCGCCAGCCACGTACACCTGAGCTGGCAGGTTCAAATCCAGCCCGGGCCCGCCAAACAATGACAGCTGCAACCAAAAAATGGCCCGGCATTGTGGTGGGCGCCTGTGGTCCCAGCTACTTGGGAGGCGGAGGCAAGAGACTCACTTGAGCCCAGGAATTGGAGGTTGCTGTGAGCTGTGATGCCACAGCACTCTGTCCAGGGTGACAGCTTGAGGCTCTGTCTCAAAAAAAGAAAAAAAAAGAAAAAAAATTCGTATAAAAAGAAAAAGGCAGACAGGTCTCCCACCCTGAATCTCACTATGTTGTACAAGAAATGTGTGTGTATGAATGTATGTTGCAACAGGAGGGGATTTGATATTTTGGTGTTAGTGTTGAAAACTGAATCATTGAACAACAAAATTTTTTGTAAGTCAGGTGTATCTATTCTTTAATTTCAACAAAATTGAAATCGTATCTAATCAAATTGTCAACTGATAGCTAAAAAAACATTTTTTATATGTCATGATACAGTTTTTTGACAAATAACCTAAGAGGAATTTGAAGCTTGAGTGACATTTGTTTATAACAAAATATCTTCCATTCTTCCATTCCCATCATCTTATTTACATAAAGATTTTTCAGGGCTTACATATATAAAAACAAAAAAGTGATATGATTGATTCTACATTCATGAACCACTTTTTAAAAAAATAGCCTTCCATATTATTAATATTCCTATTTCCAATACATTTTGCTTTCATTTCAATTTATATACATAATTTTTGTTACAAAGAAGTATGATAGTGTGATCAATAAAAGACTTTTAAGCTTAAAAAGATTCTGCAGAGGAAGTAGATTGGAATATAAGTTTAATGAGAGTAAAGACCAATGTAAAATTTTTGGTTGAAGAAAAAGGTGTTTATATATGTTTTAGATGGATGTTGGTTGAGGAGGATATTAAATTGCTTTAGTATTTAGATTCCACTGGATTAATTTAAAAGTGATACAGCTTTTTATTTTAAAATGTCAATATTTATAAAGAGCTAGAAACTGTACCCTTTGCAATGATTAAGCTTATGATACAAATTTGAAGTGTTAGCTTAAAAATATGCAAGGTGATATATAATTTACCAATTACTTTAGGGAATATGTGAATAAATACGTTTAAAGACCACTCAGTTAAGATTCTGCAAACTAAGCCTGTTTTTGTTTTCTCTCTCTCTCTCTCTCTCTCTCTCCCCCTCCCTCCCTTTCTTCCTTTCTTCCTTTCTTTCCTTTCTTGACCCAAAAAGACCACTATCACCTAAAAAGAGTTCCCAGTCCTGGCAACTCATTTTTAGTATTGAACCAGGGTCATAAGCCTCTATCTACCCATTTCGAATTCTAGCAGTTTAATATCCAGTCAGGCACCTCCTTTCCCCCTTACTTCACAGTCTGCCTCCCCTCTTAGCTCTAAATTAGAGCCACACAGATGGCTTCCCAAACTTCCCAAAACCACCAAAACAATTTCATAACCTCTGAGCCTTTGCTCAAGCTGCTCTCTTTATCTCTCACTACCCTCAGTTACTCTTCTCCCTTCTCTATCTAACAAGGAATTTCTCCCAGAAATTGTCACTCATTGCTGATCCCCTCGCCTTTTTTTTGAAATAAAGTCTCACTCTGTGGCCCAGGCTAGAGTGCCTAGCTCACTACAACCTCCAACTCCAGTGTTTAAGCAATCCTCCTGCGTCAGCCTCCCAAGTAGCTGAGACTATAGGTACCTACCAGAACACCTGGCTAATTTTTCTATTTCTTTAGTAGAAATGGGGTCTGGTACTAGTTTAGGCTGATCTGGAACTCCTGGACTCAAGCAATCTGCCCACCTTGGCCTCCCAGAGTGCTAGGATTATAGGCCTGAGCTACCTCACCTGGCCTCATAGCTGGTTCTTAATTAAGGATCACTAAGCAATCCAGTTTTTCCAGGACTGAGAGGTATCCTTGGTTTGAGGAACTTTCAGGTTTAAAACCAGGACAGTAAAAGCCAATCAGGATAGTTAGTCACCCTACTAATTGTTTATTCAAGGACTCACAATTTGGCCTAGGGAAGAGGCCCCAGGGTAGGCGTTAATTTGTATCTTCTCCCCACTGGCATATCTGTGGAAAACAATATTCTTCCATATTCCAAGAGCACTTTCTTAGGACCATACAGATCAAATGCTTTAGGAATTTAAGTTATTGTATTTCTCATTACCAGCTCACACATCAAATAGCAGTTATTTTGTGATCCTAAAAGAAATATTCTCTCCTGATTAATTGAACTCATTATGCTTGCATATTCAATTCTTGCCAGTACATGCCTTAGAGCATCACTTCAAAATAATTTGCCCGTGAGGACTCAGGGCTTCTAGTCTCCTAAAAATAACTTGGAAAGAAACATTATAAATTTCCTGTGAATGTATGTATGAGAGTTTGGGGAAATAGACTGAAAACTGATTCTTAATACGTGTTAGGAGAGTTTCCAGAATTTTCCCACCTCAGAAACAGAGAAATGGAGACAAGATTATGTGATTGAGCATCAGTGTCCAATCTGTCCATTCTGTATAATTCAATAACATAGGCGTTACTGTGTTATTGAATTATTGAAAAGATTAAAAGAGGCAGTGTAGCAACTTGGTTAGGAGCACAGGTTCTGGAGCCAAGAAACCTGGGTTTAAATTTCCTCTCTACAGCTTACAATCTATGTGCCCTTAGGCAAATCAGTTAACTTCTCTATTCCTCAATTTTCTCATCTGTAAAATACAGATAACAATAAAAGAAGATGCCTTATTATAAGGGTTAAATGAATTAATATGTGTTAAGTGCTTAGAAAAGAGCTTAGCACTTAGTAAGTGATGCATCAATGTTTGTCGAATACATCCATGTGAAGTACCTGGAGTAAGAATAAGTGAAGGAAATGGAAACTATTATTCTATTCATGGGTAGTCTTTCTTAGTCTAAGCTTTCAGAGAATAGCTGAATTCAACCAAAACTCAACAAATTACTAAACCATGAGAATGGATTTCTTAATTCTCCACTGAGAGTCCTTTGTTCAAATTGTCTGGGGCTCATTGAGGAAAGACTTTGAGAGGTCAGAATTTTTTTTACATTAATAAGAAAGTTCAACAATAATCAACAAAATTATTTTAAATAAATTGTTTTATATTAGCAAAGGTGTCATCCCTGCAGTTTTTAATCACACGTGTTTTATTTTCATCATTGTTCTGCTTTCCCAGGAAGGGAAGGTCAGCATATGCAGCACGGTTCAGAGTCCAGGTCAGCAGGCAGCCTTCCTCAGCAGGGCTCCCTCGGTACACAGGGGCTGTGAAACCAATTTTGGGTTACCATAGTAACCAAGGGAGCCTCTAGAAAAATTTCCAAATGAAACATTCATTCAGGACATCAACAGGCATGGCCTAGGGGTGGGGGGTAGAGAGGAGAGGAACAAAAATGTACTGTTCCTGACTCCACCAAGTTCACAGTCTATTGAAGAGACAGTGTAAATAATCACTGACATATTTATTTCTTCAATGTAGAGTTTTTTTTACATTTTAAAGCTTCCAAAATCAAATGCATTAATACATGAGTTCATTTAATGTTATGGGGGCCCCTGATCCAGATAAGTATTATTAAATTAATATACTAAAAGACATCTTACAGTAACTTTTTGGAATTAAAGAAGTTTGGTGTACTAATATGCCACGTGCTGTGAAAAAAGCACAGGCAAAGGATAGAGGGTCCAAGCAAAGAGGGGAGGAGGAAGCAGCATGGAAGTATTTAAGTTCCCTGGGAAGCTTTTTGTAAGCTTCTGCCTAGTTTCTTAATTATTTGAATACAGACAAAGATACAGGACTCTACGAGCAGGATGCAAATTGTCTCTCCCTCTCTCTCATAAACATGGCACAACAACTTCACTGATGATAGGGACAGGTAGAATGGGACTTGGTGGTTGCCAAGTTTTTGAATACTCAGCCCTCGTATTTCCAGCTACATGTCCATACATTAGAAAGCAGCTTTTAGCATGGCTCCTTTGTGGGGCACCTCCAGCCAAACAAATAAGGAGCTCTATGGCTGGGGCCATACATATACCATGTAGCATCAGCACAATACTTATATAGCTCTTTCTATGTATAAAGCCTTACACTATTCTAACAGCCTTATATACTTAACTCATATAATCTGTACAACTTTATAGGTAAGTACTATTATTATTCCCATTTTACCAATGAGGAAATTAAGGCACAGAGAGGTAAAATAGCCTGCTCAAAGCTCCATACTCCATAGAGGGCTGGTATTTTAACTGATCAGACCATGTTATCAACCCTCAGCTGCCTCTCAGCTGTACTGTTAGTTAGATAAGCACACATGAGAAGTCCAGGAACACATGCCAATAGCTCTTTACTTTGGCTTTAATGGTATATTCCCACCCTTAGTGAGGAGTGGGGAGACGAGGTAAAGGCTAGGAAAGCTTCTGTTCAACTTCAATGTCCAGCCACTCCCACTAGTGTGGGGTCAGGTAGAGCCAGAGTTTCCATGTAATCAACTCCCAGTAGATAAAAGAGAAACCTCTCCTCTTTGCATTCTTAATAGTTCCCCTCTCACAATCCCTTTACCTATTAACCCAGAGGTATTCAGGAACAAGAATGTAAGATAGAGATCTGAAGAACAGTTTCTCAAAATAAAGAAAATTAAAAATCTTGCCTGCCAAAAAATTTAAAAAACAAAATACTTCTGGAGACAGTGGACTAGGGAAGCTGTCAGTTTGCAACTCTTGATCTATTCCCTTGAAGCCCACCCATGGCCAGAGCCCCATCTCTTTTTGGTGCTTAGCCTCCAGGGAACTGGTCTCTAGTCGTTCCATGCTATTCCCTTGCAGGGTATGCAGGAAGCTTCACTGGTCTGGAATCACTCGAATAAAGTCTTGAAAGATGAGTAGGAGTTTGCTAGGGAGTTTGACAAGGAAGGAAAGTGGCTTCCAAATACAGAGAAATAGCAAGAGCCAAAACTGAGCAACAGAAAACATATGGGACCTTTTGAGGATCTGTGGGTAATTCTCACTTTGTACTCTCGGTAGAGTGCCATGGTGTCACAGCTCACAGTAACCTTCAGCTGTTGGGCTTAGGTGATTCTCTTGCCTCAGCATCCCGAGTACCTGGGACAACAGGCACCCACCACACTCCCAGCTATTTTTTTGTTGCAGTTTGGCCGGGGCTGGGTTTGAACCCGCCACCCTCGATATACAGGGCTGGCACCCTGTATATCACTGAGCCACAGGCGCCGCCCATCTGTGGATAATTTTATGCGACTGGAGAGTAACATGAGATGAGGCTAGAGAGGGAGTAGGGCCAGGTGTCTGCAAGGTCATGGTAGCAAGAGAAGAAACTTAGCTCTTACCATGGAGGTACCCTTAAAAACTTATTGTTTTTTTTGTTGTTGTTGTTGCTGTTGTTGTTCTTTTTTATTGTTTGGGATTAATTGAGGGTACAAACAATTAGATTACACCGATTGAATTTGTTTGATAAAGTCCTTATAATTGTGTCCCATGCCCATGAGGTGTGCCATACAATGTGAACCCCCATCCTTACCCTACTACCCTCTCCCCACTCCCTTATTCCCCTACCCAATCCCTTATCTTCGCTCAACTACTACCTTCATATTAGAATTGAGTACATTGAATTCTTGCTTCTGAATTCTTGTGATTCTTTACTAAGAAGAATGTGTTCCACTTCCATCCAGGTTATTAAAAAAGATGTAAAGTCTCAATCTTTCAAATGGCTGAATAGTATTCCGTGGTATACATATACCACAGCTTGTTGATCCATGCCTGGGT
>CAUYON010106917.1:0-18120 GCA_963573935.1 Arctocebus calabarensis
ATAGTGATCAAGGAAATGCCATGAAGGATATCTGTAACAGTATGATCAAAATATTTCTGAATGTATATGAATCGTGCCCTGTGATTGCACCAATGTACATAATTATGATTCAATAAAATTATTTAAAAAAAAAAAAAGTGAACAAAGCATCAAGTCTGTGTGATACAATATCAAGTGATGTAACACATGTGCACTTGGAATCCTAAGAAAAGAAGGGGGTGAGGCAGTGGAAAGAAAATATATTTGAGGAGATAAAGTCAGTATTTACTGAAGTTTCTAAATGAAATATGTTTTAATCAGAAAAACAGAAAATAATACTGATGAATATCACAATAAAAATGCTGAAAAATCAATGAATAGAAAAATCTGAGAAGCAGCCAGTTGGAAAAATGTCATATTATATGGAAAGAAACAGAAGTAAGAGTTAGTGTAAACCTTTTGTAATATCCTATGGAAGCCAGAAAATGATGAAGTGACATTTTTACATACCAAAAGAAAATAACTGTTACTGTAGAATTCTATTGCCAGAAAAATAAAAAGAAATTTTAAAAATCCAGATATTGAAAAATGGAGAATCCATTATCAGCAGGCTGACAGCAAAATAAATATTAATGGAAGTTCTTTGGGCAGAAAAACAATGATGCCAGACAAATCAGATAAATATTTAAATCTACAGAAATCAATGAAGAGCACTAAAATGTCAAATGTTTCAGGAACATAGTTTTTCTCTTATTATCCTCTTTAAATGATAATTTACTATTTAGGCAAACAGTAACAAAATATTGTAAGATTCATAAATTATGCTGAAGTAAGATGAATAATAAAGTTATCCCAATGATAAGGGAAAGTGGAAGTATACAACTGCACTACTGTAGTTTTTACACTGCATGTAAAGTGCTAAAATAAGTAAAAGACATGTTTTTAAAATCCAACAGCAACCAATAAAAAAAGAGATGATGAATATTTGAGGTATTGGATATCCCAGTATAGATTGGATAATATAGATCGGTGTATAGATTGGATTACTATACATTGTGTGCCTGTATGAAAACATCACATGTATCCAAATATTTTATTTGATTTTAATTAGCAATAACTCCATGTTATTATCAGCAAGAATTCTGGCAACAGGAAAACCAAAATAGAGCAACACCCCCAAAGGACCACGGGGCACATGATCCGTCCCACAAGAAACTCTCATATCTACATAAAACATAAAGTAAATCAATGCAAAAATATATACCATGCCAATATCTATCAAAGGAAAGCTGGTTTAGGTATAGTAGCATAATATAAAGTACACTTCAGAGCGAAGAAATAAGAAGGGAGATTTCATTGTAATAAAGTGGTCAATTTATTAATTAAGTTATTAAAGAGTTTTTAATGACATCAATTATTAAAAGAGCTCTTTAATTAACTATTATTAGATGAAATAAACATTAATGAAAGAACTTCATATACATGAAAGAAATTGCTACCACTGAAAGGAAAAATAGAAAAATCCACAATTCAAGTCTTGCTTAAAGTTTATACTGAAAAAGAAAACAAAAGTTGGCATTATAAGACATATCTACATTGATGGCCCACTTTAGAAAGATACAATTTTTCCCTGCAATGACCAGATATTAACTTATTCATGGATTTGGAATAACTTTGAAGCTACTTTCACAGATACATGCTATCTACTCATTTTTCTTTTACCCCTACCTAAGAGATTTGCCATTATTTGAGAATGGGACACAGGGAAAGGAACATACCAAGACTTTTGAGGGATTATTGGTTATGTCCTTTGTACTACTTTAATTCTTTGTGATCCAGTAAACATCACTGTGATCAAAATGGAGATTGAGAAGTTATGGCAGCCAGTTGGTATGTGAACATTTGGCCAGAACTAATTTTACAGTGGTCCAGTGAGTCTAAAAACACACTCTGGTTACAGAGATACATAATTGGAATATACAGAGAAATATTAAGCAGATGGTAGTAACCCTAGATTAGCTTTTTAAACTGTGGAATGAGAGTTGTTATGATAGAAATGACTAAGCATAAACTTGATTTTTCTTTTCTATCAAAATAGTAAGCTGCAAAGTAATAACGCATATAAAGAGCAAATAACAGAATGTAGTTCATCATCAAAGATGTATAAGACGAAGGTCGATTACAGTTAACTCATTTATTTGGACAGTGCAAAAAAGCAGAGAATTTGGGTGAATGGCAAAGGATTATCATACACTTAAAATAAAAGTTGCTGTTAAAGAAGTGGTTTCCTTACTTGCCTCAGCAAACTTTTAGATCTGGCAAAAGATCTTTTTTCATTGTTGGATTATCAGAAAACTTTTAGAAGTGGTTTATAGTCACATACTCTTCAAGTTGTAGTATATTCTTTAAGACCTCTAAAACTCTGTTTTAATATTGGACCTTGATTAAATGAGAAGATTGATGACAAAGATGTCCAAAAGTCATGTTGATGAATTTCTTAGCATGCTTACAGATTGTAAGGGTTTTTGCATCTCAGAAAAATCAAAGCACACTCATCAGTGAGGAGACCCTCAGGTATCAGGTGGACAAAGAGATTTGTTCTGTAAATATCAACCACCAGTTTTCCTTGCACAGTTCTTACCAATAGACTTACGAGTCCATGTAGTCAGAGATGAAAGTCATGAATGGACCCAACAATATAGACTGATTCTGATGAAGCTTCATCTGGCTATCAGGTGGCCATCTGAATGCCCAAACTGTCAAGATTAGAAAGCACTGTGTAATTTTTCCCTAGCCCATTAGCTGACTAAGCAAAATAGCTTAATGATAACTCAGTCATGTCCCTAGTTGGTTGACAAATCCTGAACAATGGTGAACTCCCCTATCAGGTTGTGGTATAAGCTTTAAGCGGCACACACAAGCTCAGGAACAGAAGGGTGGACAGGAAGTTGTTTGTATTACTTTACAGTGTTATCAATTGGGCTTCATTTGTCCTGTATTCCCATGCGAAAGCTCTCACTGTGTGGTCACATGTTTTATTTTCAGAATGTGGAGGTTATGCTAGCATCTACAGGTAGAGAAAAGAGACACTGCTAAACATTTTCTAATACAGGACAACTTCCTGAGATGAGAATAATCCAGTCTGAAATTTCAATAATGATGATTTGGATTAATCCTGATCTATACCTAATGACATACTCACAAAATATTGATATATTCCCATAAATATAACATTGAGCTAAGCTTAGTCAGATCTCTTAATTACCAGGAGTGGAACAAATATAATTGGCCTCATGACCAAAGAAAGAAATGAAAACAGTAGCATCTATGAATGTTTTTTCCCTCTCTTTGTTATGAATGTATTTGTTATACATGCAATTTCCTTCTTCATTTAATGGAGTATCTTGTATTAGGAGTTTTGTTGGTAGTTAGTGAATAATGTATCCTCTGAATTATAAAATATCTAGAGGGTTTCGATAAACTAGAAAAATAAATAACATAATCCAGATATGAAAACAGTTTCCTTTGGGACTTGGTGTTTTCATTTTCGGGAGATTAATTAGGCTTATCTTGGTTTATACAGGATTTTAGATGGAAGGATGATGCTATTTGTTTTGTTGTTTGGGTGCTAAATATGAGTATAACTATGGGAATGGATGTTGAATGAAAGCCAGATGAGGTACATGATGGAACTTTCCAATTTGCAGCATTGTACAATTCCCACTGCCTTCTGTACTTTCCTCTTAAAAACCAAATTCACATCCTATCATATGTGTGTGTGCGTGTGTGTGTGTATATACCTTCTATACTTGCCTCTTACAAAACCAATTTCATATTTGGTTTTGAATTTGAATAGGATGTGAATTTGGTTTTGTAAGAGGAAAGTATATATAAAGTAAAGGTATACACACACACACACACACACACACACATATGTAGTCTTCTACCATACTGAGTCTTATATGCATATACTGCAACATAATTATTACAGGTGTGGCATTCCATACATTATGTGACAGCATATATGTATAAAACTCTGTATGCTAGCAGACTCATGCTAGAGATTCTTCTTGTTGGGTTGATAAAGTAAGTGGCCAGACTGGGAAGATTGCGTAGCCAGGAACCATGGGTAGCTTTTGGGAACTGTGCGTGGCCTCTGGACCCTGAAGACAGCCTCATTACTTTACATTACCATCAACAAAAACCTGGGACCCTCAGCCCTACAAAAGAACGGGAATAAATTCTGCCAACAAACTGGAGCAAGCTGAGCAATAAACTATTTTTTAGTAGATCCTTCTGTTAAGAATGCATTCTGGCCAACACCTTGTTTATGAATCCCTAGGTAGAGACCTCAATTAAACCGTTCACAGCCTCTCAATAAACAGAAACCATGAGATAAGTGTGCATTGCTGCTTTAAGATACTAAATGTACAGTAATTTGTTATGTAGCAATAGAAGACTAACACATACTTTAAACTCAATACTCAAAGGCTTTGCAGATCCCTGAAATCTGAGATGCTTCTTTCTTCACCGAGCGTAATTAGCTAGAAAGAACATACTACATGTTATGGAGAAGAAATGAGAGAGGAGAAGGAGAAAGAGGGGAGTGTCCAGCAGAGAGGGTAGGAAGACAGCAGAGAGGTAGAGGAATGGGGTCAAAAACTCAGAGAATGATGATTAAATGCAAAATATGTGGGTAACTATTCACATTTCAAAACTGTAGTCTTAAGTCTTGTTAACCTAGAGCACTTTTTCACTTTCTCGAATCCCTCTTCTGTGCCGAGCTCTGAAGCTGTACGTGCCAAACACAGACCTGGGTAGTTTGGGGGCTTGTTGACGCCCTCCACATATGTGTATCAGACCTAGCCTGGACCCCGAGGACAACAAAAACTGCCTCCCCATTCAGAAGTCCTGGGAGGATAAAGGAGAACGAAGATCAGTGTGGTTGACATGGAAGGTTCTTGCGTGCTGGCAGCTGCCTCCTCAGAGCTCATTCAATTTCTGTGAGATGATTGTGACAACTGAAGTATTTTACACATGATTTCTCTTTAATACACACCCTTCTCATCAGAACATCTAAGAGTCAGTGCTTAACTCTATGCCTATACTTCCCTGACCCTTCCATGTACATCTCTAAGTAACTGCTGCTTAGCCCCCTAAAGGAATTTTAGTTGAAACACTAATCTCTTTTCCCTTCTTTTTAATTTAAAAGAGAATGCTTGTTGTTGTACAAGGAAGAGAAAAAATAAGAGAAATAAGTGAACACCAAAAGTTTTATTTTTCTCTGCCTGTGGGCAACACTGAGAGCACACATGCTTCAGAATTGTTATTTTTACTATGAAAAAAGTTACTATTATCTTCTGATCCATATTTTTAGGAAATAAAGGTGATAAGATATTGAAATGTTGAGTATAAGGCTTAATTATGAGCAAATATTCATTATTTGTTCTGTCCTCTCATTGTCATATTTTGATTCAGGAGGAAAAATGAAGGCATGAATCTCTAAGCGTATGGAGACTTAGATATGAATGCTAATTTTAGAATCTTTCCTGTTGAGGTACTTTTTGTGACTGGAGATGGCTGGAGAGCTTAGACGTGAACAAGTGTAGATGCAATGAAATTCCACCTGAGCACAGAAGCGTCCATTTGGCTTTAGAGATAAAGCACATACTTTAGTGATCAATGGCTATGCACATGGAATTCAAGGGTGCATGAACAGTCTGAAATAATAGGCAATTTTTTCTATTTTTTTAAGGTCTTAGCTGTCCAAGCAAAAGTTTTTGTATCCTGACTCTCCTTCTTTTTTGCCAAACATTAAATTTACCCCTCAAAGTCTAAGGTTAGTTCCGGGTAACATCAGCAACCACAAAAAGGTGTTAAAAAAAATTAAGAGAAATAAAAATTTTAATGGAAAAGATTTTTTATCATGATATAAAATATTCTATTTTAGCATAACAATTATCAAACAATGCATACCCACCCTGGGATTGTGCTTTGCCTATTACACATATAGAAGTTTAATTCTACTATTTTTCTGGATTATTTCTTCCATCTGGGAATACTGATATTTTCCAAATGTCGGGTGGATTTTCTCTGTGGTTTAGTATAGCAATTTTCCACCAGAATAAAACTGATGTATTTACTGATCTCTTAGAATATATCATCTGTATTTGTCAAACTTTCTGAGAAAAAAAAGATTGCAGGAATCTGGGCTTTATGCCTGCTTAGATCTTTCCTGGTGACTATCAATGGCCATGTGGAGAGGGGTGAAGCCATCTGAAGTGCACGAAGTTGAGGGAGTAGACAACATAGGGCACAGGACTCAGCTCAGTGAAGTCCAAGTCTCACTTTTTCCACATGAATGACCCCATCTGTGGACCATCCACACCCTTTTCTTTTGATTTCTGTTGACCTGCTGCCTTTTTAGTACTTTTTGAAAACTGTACCAGATGGTGAGAGGATCAATTTTTTAAAAAGTAAGAAAAATAAATGCTTAAGGTTTTCAGTTATGGTGTTTCTAAGAAAATCGAATTTTAATTTCTTTGTGTAAGTGGAAACAGATATGTAGCTCTACATATGGTTCAATTAGGTATTATACTAATTTACATTTATTAAATGGAATAGTTTTCTTCAATTTGCAGTACCCAAAGGGTGACTTTAACTAAGACATGGATTTATGGTGCTTGTGATAGGGAAGAAGTAGGGCTGGAAAAGCGGGCGGGGTGGGGGCATGGAGAAAGTATCGATTCCATTTTTTAAAGTAAATTCTTGATTAGATGCTGCAAAAATTCTCCTCTAGGCAAAAAGCAGGTGTTCCCTACTGCACAGCAATGCATCCCCACTTAGGAAGCAGCCTCCAGGCCAGCCTTCTTACCACCAGTACGTGTATCACACAAATATCTGCTCAGAGGACGTGGCCCAGGTTCTAAGGAAGTCATGAGCTCTAACCCCACAGAAGAGGACAAATGCCCTTGGCTAAAGTGCGTAGCAGAATTTCAGGAATAGAAGAAGAATTTAGTTTTCAGATGAGCAAACAAAAACACAGAGAAGGCAAACTCACAGATATGGATTTTAGTTAGTAATATCCTCTCCAGAGATTTCTGTAGCTTCACACACATTACAAATCCATGTATGAAAATAATAGTTAATAGGTAATAGTTAATAATTATGATATGATGTGATGAGGATGGAACTTTAGCTCTGGTCTTCCTCCCCCAAACCTGGAACTCCCATCTAATAGTGAGAAACATATCAAACAAATATCAATGGAGGGACATTCTAGGAAATACCTGACTACTACTTTTCAAAACTCAAATTCTGCAACACTAATCAAAGCCTGAAAAATTGCCACAGCCTACCAGAGGCTAGAGAGCCTTGAAAACTAAATGTGTGGTGGTATTCTGAATGGGGTGCTTAGACAAACAAGCAACATTGGGTAAAATTTAAGAAAATCTGAGTACAGTATTGACTTGAGTTAATAATAGTACATCAATATTTGCTCATTAATTGTGACATGTATCATGATAATGTAAGATGCTAATAATAGGGAAAAATGAATATAGTGTATAAGGGAGCCCTTTGTACTCTATTCACAAATTTTCTGTAAATTTCAAACTATTATAAAATGTTTATTGAAAATTAAATCTATTGGTGTTCTGAATTTGGGCCATTCTGATAGGCGTGCAGTACCTTGCTACTGCAGTGGCCTCTCACTGACCAACTCCACTTGTTAGTGTGAGGATACAGAATGGCAGGAGTCCAAAATAGTACCCTTTGGGAGACTGTTTTTAGTTTCTTACAAAAATATTCCATCAGCGGTGCTTCTTCTTATCTTCTCAAAGAAGTGAAAACTTGGCTTGGCATCTGTAGCTCAATGGGCTAAGGCACCAGCCACCTGAGCTGGCAGGTTCGAATCCAGTCCGGGCCCTCCAAAGAACAATGATGGCTGCACCCAAAAAATGGCCAGGTGCCATTTTTGTGGCTAGTGCCTGTAGTCCCAGCTACTTGGGAGGCGGAGGCAAGAGACTTGCTTGAGCCCAGGAATTGGAGATTGCTGTGAGCTGTGATGCCACAGCCCTCTATCCAGGGTGACAGCTTGAGGCTCTGTCTCAAAAAAAAAAAAAAAAAAAAAAAAAAGTGGAAACTTACAGCCCAAACCAAAACTGTACATAGATGTTTACAGCAGATTTACTAATAATTCACACAACTTGAAAGCAGCCAAGGAGTCCTCCGGTGGGTGAAAAGATAAACCTGGTACAGCCAGGCAATGAAATATTACTCAGCGCTAAAATGAAACAAGCTATCAAGCCACGAAAAGTCAAGGAGGAAACTTAAATACATATTACGAAGTATGGAAAAAGCCAATCTTAAACAGCAACATACTGCGTGATTGGAACTATACAATCTGTCTATGTCCTGAGGGAGCAAAACTATGGAGATAAAAGGAAGCAGTAGTTGCAGGGGGTAAGGGGACCAGAGAGATGAAGAGGTGGAGTATGGAGGAGTTTTAAGGAACTGAAGCTACTCCGTATGATATTATAATGGTGGCTACCGGTTATTACACATCTGTCCAAACTCATAGAATGTACAGTACCAAGAGTGACCCACAATGTAAACTATGGTCTCTGGGTGATAGTGACATGTCAACGCAGGTTCCTAGATTACAGCAAATGCACCATTTTGGTGGGATGTGACAGAGGGCAGGCTGTGGGAGTGTGGGGCAGGTGGTATATGGGCCTTCTCTATACCATTCATTCATTTTTGCCATGAAAGTAAAACTTCTCTAAAAATAAATTCTTTAAGTAGATCTAAAAATCATATTTATCTGGTGTATGTAAATTTTTAGTAAGTGGGAATTTGAACCACTAGTAGTGATTATCATTGTGGTTGCCTATTGACTTTATGAGAAAATCATCTCCAAAGCTGATTTTCAATTTATAAAGTTAGTACACTCTAAAAATGTTTCTGCAAAATAATAATTTATTATTCTAAGTTTCTGGAAAACTTAACTTTCACCTGCATATGAAGCCATGCATTGTAGAGACAATTGCTGGCTGAAGTAGAAAGACAAATTTTATAGACACAAAAGATAAACGTTTCCATTTCAAACAAACTCATGTTCATAATTTTAATTTTCAAATCCATGAATTCTGCTTGCTAATTCTTTTATATGAATGACTTATCACCTAGTGATGGAAAAAGTTTCAGAATAGCAAAAGGATAAAATATTATAAAGTTATATAGAATCAGAGAAAATATATCCCACTGATGGGGTCATCCTGAAAGAGAAAAAGAAGTTCATGAGCAAACAGTGTTTTAATTAAAAATTGTATTAAGGTTACTTATAAATTCACATGCAAGTCAGAAATAATACAGAGAAATCTGGGCACGCTTCAGTAGCATCTTGCATAATTATAGTACAGATCCTACCAAGAAAATGACACTGATAGAATTAATCAACCTTATTCAGATTTCACTAGTTTTGCAGGGACATTTCTGTGTGCATTCATGTCCTTGGTTCTATTTTTTTTTTTTGTCACAAGTGTAGATTTCTTTAACAATCATCACATCAAGATGAGTAACAGCTCCATCACGGTGAGAATCCCACAATAGTCACACATCCTATAATCTGCTCCCTTCTTCCCTTTCTCAATCCCTCAAACAACCACTAATGTGTTTTCTTTTTAAAAAATTTTTGATTAATATGAGGGTACATGCAATGAGCCCACACTGCTTGCATTTGTAAGGCAAAGTCTGAGTTGTAGCTGTGTCCCTCGCACAGGAAGTGTGCCTCTACCCAAACATTGTTCCCACTGGGAAGGAACCCACAGACCCTTTGCGCCTTCTCTCCTTGAATTCATGTGAGCAGGTTGTTGTTAATCTGCAAGTTTCAAATTTGTATCGAGCACATGGGATGCCTGCCTTCCATTGTTATGATACTTCACTCAGGGGAATGTTCTCCAAATCCCTCCAAGTTGTAACAAAGCATACAAAATCTCCATCTTTTCATAACTGAATAGCATTCATATGTGGTACATATATCCCCATTTATGAGTCTATTTATGAATCTATTTATGTGTGAAAGGGAAGGACATTTGGCTTGTTTACACATCTTTATAATTATGAATTGTGCTGCTATAAATATTCAAATGTATATGTCCTTATGGTAAAATGACTTTTCTCTTTTGGGTAGATAGCGTTGGGATTGGAGGATCAAATGGAAGATCTAGTTTTAGTTTTTTTGAAGACTCTCCATATTTCTTTTCTATCTCAATAATTTGGTCATTTCCAAAATGTTTTACAAATGGAATCACATACTATGCATAAACTTTTAAGAGGAGCCATTTTCAGTCAGCAGAATTCCCTTAAGAGCCACTCAAGTAGTTGTACACATATATACTACTAGTTTGCGTTTTTTCTTAAGTAGTATTCCATGGTATGAATGTTTTTTAATCATTCACTCACTAACGTATGGCTGTTTCTGGTTTGGGGCTACTATAAACAAAGCTGCTGTGAGCATTGCTACACATTTTAGTGCAAACATAAATTTTTATTTCTCTAGAATAAATGTTCACTTGTGAAATTTTGGGGTTGTATGGTAAATAAATGCAGGTTTAGTTTTCTATGAGAAACTGTCAAACTCTTTCCAAGAATAACTGTTTTACCGTATATTCCAGCCAGTAATATGTAAATGGTCTAGTTTTTTTGTATGCTCACCAGCATTTGGCATTATCACTACTTTTTATTTTAGGAATTTTGATAGGTATGTAGGGATGCCTACTAACTGTGGCTTTGCATTTGCATTTCCCTAATGGCTAATGATGTTGAACATCTTCTTTGGGGTTATTTATCATTTGTATATTTTCTTCAGAGAAATACCTATTTGTATCTTTTACTCACTTTCTAACTAGAGTATTTTCTTCTTTGTTGGGTTTTGGGAGTTTTTATACATTCTAGAGACAAGGCTTTTGTCGACTATGTAATTTGCACATTTTCTCCCAATGTATAGCTTGTCTTTTCATCCTTTTTATAGAGTCTTTCACAGAACATAAGTTGTTTTTTTTTTTTTCATTTTGAAAAGGTCCACTTTATCAGTTTTTTCTCTTGTATATCATTTTTATAGTATCAAGTCTGAGCGTTCTCCTAGCCCAGATCTTGAAGATGTTATATGATATATTTTTTTCTAAAACTTTTATATCTTTACATAGAAATCCATGATCTATTTTAAATTAGTATCTGTAGAGAGCCTGAAGTTTAGGTTGAGATTTATAATTTAGTCTATGGATGTCCAGTTACTCCAGCAATGTTTATTAAAAACGTTGAATTGAATTGTCCCACCTCCATTGAATTGTTTGATATCTTTGCCAAAAATTAATTGGGAATATTTGTGTGTGTCTATATTTAGAGCCTCTATTCTGTTCCACTGATCTAAGTATCTCTCCCACTGCCAACATCATACTGTCTTGATTTTGGCATATAACTCTTAAAGAATATGTAATTCCTAATATTTCTTTCTCAAGTAATAAAACAAACTTTTAATCATAAAAAACAAAGAGAAAAAATGTATACTTTATTGTCTGTCACTGGGAAGATGCTAGTTGGTTAGGGGCAAAAGGAAGGATTAAATCACTTAAAAATCAGAGAGTAGTTAGCAGAATTATTTTTTCACATAGGAAAGGATTGAGGTTGCTGACCCCTCTGGGAATCCTTTCTCTACTGATTCTTTTCTCCTTGGTGCTCTCATTTATCCAAAATGTGTTAACTTCTCCATTTACAGATAAGGAAACTGAAGTTCTCTGAGGTTCCCTAGAAGTGTGATAGGACCAGTGTCATGCTCAGAGGGTAGTTCTGTTTGTCTCAGAAATCATAATTTTATCCACCATGCGATACTGCTTGTGATATCATGTTCCATGCAAACCAACAACTGCTATATTTATTTGAAAGACTTCTGAAAGTCTAGGTTGGTGTCTACTGGTAATGGTTCAAAAGAATCATAGGTAGAAAGTATGTGTCTGTGTTTTCTTAACTTAATTGCACAATATTTACTGAGTACCTACAGACCATGCTTCTGACCTAACAGACCTTACATTTTGTGGGCAAGGCAGACAAAAAACAAACAAGCAAACAACTGTCTCCATGTATTAACATGTGTGTATATACATAGTTTTTTTTTTGTTTTTTTTTTGAGGCAGAGCCTCAAGCTGTCACCCTGGATAGAGTGCTATGGCATCACAGCTCACAGCAACCTCCAATTCCTGGGCTCAAGCGAGTCTCTTGCCTCCACCTCCCAAGTAGCTGGGACTACAGGTGTCCGCCACAACACCCGGCCATTTTTTGGTTGCAGCCATCATTGTTTGGCAGGCCCGGGCTGGATTCGAACCCACCAGCTAAGGTGTATGTGGCTGGCACCTTAGCCCACTGAGCCACAGGCATCAAGCCTATATATATAGTTTTTCCAAATCCTCTGACCATAGTTCTAAGAGTGAAAAAAGGCCAATCCAATAAAGTAACTTCAAATAATAATCTTAACATGATAAGTTATTAAAAAACCCAAAATTTCTCTGATTTTCTAAGACATTCTGAAAACCAAAGTAGTTGTTGTTTTTTTTTAATAACTCATTTGGTGGCAAAAACTTACCTTGCACTGACATGAAGCTATCTATGGTCTATTCATGTTGCTTGAAATTAATAACAATGAATTTCATGATGGATCAGTGGCCAACACCAAGGGCATTATGGCTGTGATATAATATACAGTAAATGCTCCATGCTATCTTTCTAAAATTTGGAAGAAAATGTTTTATTTTGGAAGTACATTTGTCCTCAAAGTATTTGGATAAGGAACTATAAACTTTTATTATTAAATTCAGATGGAATAAGTTTTACAATGAAAAAGTTGCATTATTAAATTCATATGGAATGAGTTTTACAATGAAAAAAGTTGAGAGTAATAGAGGTGGAGGGTACTGTTTTAAGTAGGAAACCAAGGAAGTCCAATCTGCAAAGGTGTCACTTGGGCGAGATGCAGAGGAGAGTCATGGAGAAGGAGCAACTCAGGTAGAGGGAGAAGCAGACAGGAAGACCCTAGACAAGACCATGCTCTGTGACTTGCAGAAAAAGCAAGAAGATCGGGGCCTGCAGTCAAGTACACAAGTTTTAGGAGGCAAGTGGTAAAGTTGGACTTTGAGTCAAACCGTATGTTATTTATTAAGGTACAAAATTACCCAGGTATTCCCATTCCTTTCTTTCCACTAACTACCTTTATTTTCTTTAAATGATTTTTCTGTGTCTCAGCTATAATTTCTAAAATGGTTTGAGATTTGCAAACATACTATTATCATTTTTTTAGGCCCTAAATACTGGCTCAGCTTTGCTTAAAAAGAGAGGGAGAGAGAAGAGAGTTTCAATTCTTCCACAAAATAAGGTAGTGCTGATATTTAAAGATTCTTCAGTTGACAATTGTCTGAAGGAGTTAGGCTTTGTCTAATAGATCAGTACTCAGTGAAAATCAATGCTTGAGTTAAGATAAGGGTCTGGTAATCAGAGATAAACTATAGGACATTTTTCCAGACTCAATTGGTTTGTTGTATGTATTGAAGACCTACAGGTGGTTCTTGTAGAGCCTTAGGTCTGTTAATAATTCACAAAGGACACCTCTAAGGAGGGAGGGGAACATGATGAGGCATGTCTGATTTCCTTTTCATGGCAAGCAGCTCAGTTTTAGGGGGTCTCCTTGTCCAAGGGGAGGGGAGCACCAATCAATCAGCTGCTGTGGGGGAGCCTTAAGATTTTATTTTAGTTTACACTTATAGGCAGCAGGTCCTTGGACTTATTAGCCTCCATAATCATATGAGTCAATTCCTCATAATTTCTCTCTCTTTATGTAGACACACACACAAACAGGGTGGCCATAAAGTTCATGTGTAATTTTAAATTCCACACTATTTTAAATTGCACACAAACTTTATAACCATCATGAATGTGTGTGTTGTGTATACTTACACAATTGGTTCTATTTCTCTGGAGAATTCTGACTAATATAGGAGAAGACTGGCATGTAGCACGAGGAAGTACATAACACCCTCCTCAGGGAGAGATTTCAGCCTGGAAGGAGGTTGCCCATTTCCATTAGCATCAACAAGTCCAATAGAACTATCCATATTTTTCCAATTCAAGCCCTAGACACTGGCCATAGCCACCCTCCCTCCTTTTGCTTGTTAGTCTATCTATATACACCTGTACCTGTGCTTATTGATTGAGTGGCTCATTACTGCATGCCCCTATATACCATAAGTGAATTAAACTATCTTTTCTCTTCTTAATATGTTCATCAGTTAGTTCACAGGCTCAATCACCTGAACCTACGTTAGGTAGAGAAAAAAGATTTTACTCTCAATTTTCTTAATTACATAGCAACAGACTTACTTGGTAATGTGCTGATGGAATTTCCAATCATAAAAACTTTGGGCAGAATCCACTGGAGACTATTTTCCTTAATAAGTCCATTCCTTGCCCAGTCTTCCTCCCTCACAGGGCTGTGGCAATAAGGTGTATTCCTGGACCTCTGCCAATTATTTGGCATGTAGGCATTTAAGTCAGCCCTTTGGGAAGCCACCTATGATGGCTCACATGAATTTGATAATGATGGGCTTTTCATGAGGATGCATTTTTTAGGTGGAAAAAAGGTCTCAAATGATAATTGATGGATTTATTGCAAGCACATTAATTTTGTCATTTCCCTTCTGAGGCAGTATTTTTCTGCTCTCACATTTATAATAAACCCTAAAAGCTGTACTCAGAACTACCCTTAGCCTGATATCACCCACATTAGCTACTAGGCCATATGAATATTTTTCGTATTTTCTAATGGTATTTCACTATTCTGTCTATACTGTTAGCAATGGAAATGTTTTTGATGATAATGGGAACATATAAACACATTTTTTTCTCTTAATTTGAAGGAAATCTTTATGTGCTTGTAAATTAATCTATTTGAGGCCTTTGTCCAACTTGATTCTATGCTAATAAGCACAGATGGTTTAAATTACTTTTCTTTGAAAAGCCTGTTTTACCTTTTACACCTCTAATAGATGTTTGTTGATTTGTATCTCCTTATTAAAAACAAAAAAATATTTAATTTTGAAGAGAGATGACTACAAGAAAAAATTTAAGGTACAGGATGATTTTCTATATTACAAACATTTAGATATTCTAAGAATATTTGTAGGTTCCATTATATTTATGTAAGAACAAGACCTGGGTCTATTTCTTTCTGTATCCTTATCTTTATGCTTGGTAAAGGTGCATGCCATATGTTAATAACAAATATTTGAAACATATTTTTGAATTATGAATGAAGATAATGAAATATATATGAACAGGGAATCAAGGAGATGGAAAAATTAGCATTTTATACAGTGTCCAGTCCTGTGATAGGCCCATGCGGAATAGGAAATGTGTGTGAAATATAGTCTCTGTGTATATCTACAGAGTCTATAATTTAATCTCTAAATATCTTAACTCATTTAATAATCACTAAGGAATTAATGTGGGCAATAAAAAAAGCTTATAAGAAAAGTGAGAAGGAACAGAATTAGCCAGGTGGTTACTGAGCAATTCACACGTACTAACCATTGTTCTAGACAATTAATTTGTCTTACTATCTACAGTGACCTTGAGGTAGGCAACATTATTGTGTCTAACTTATGGATGAGTAAAATGGTTTTTGTCCTCAAGATGTGTGGAATCAAACACAAGTTAATAGATCAAAGGTATTATTATTATTGTTATTTTGTGGGTTTTGGCCAGGGCTGAGTTTGAACCCGCCACCTCCAGCATGTGGGGCTAGCGCCCTACTCCTTTAAGCCACAGGCGCCTCCCCAAAGGTATTATTTTTTTAGAAAATATATCAAATTCATTAGGTTAGTAATAAAAATAGCCTTACAAATTCTAGACCCACTTTGTCAGTATTTAAACAAACATTTCCAATATAAAAAAACACTTTGTAATCATCAAAAATTTAAAAAAACTGGCCCATTCTTAGTGCACAAAATTTTATTATACAAAATTATTAGCATTCACAGAAGAAAATAAAACTAAATACAGAAAAATCAAAACTATTGGCATGTAGAGAATTCTTGAGATCAAAATTAATTTGTATCTATAGGAACAGAAAGTAATAAAATGTACCACATAGCGTATATTTCTCCTAAGAAGGCTATGAAATTATTTTTAAACTAATATTTTAATGAAGACATGTCTGTTTAGTTTCTTACCGATATGATAGTTTGTATAGGAGCTTAAATTAAATTATTAAGGATATTATTTTCAGTTAATGTCTGATTTTTACATATCTAGAACCACAATTTAATTCATATATAAAATGGAATTGTGAAACTATAAACATGGAGCAGGAATCTCTAATTTTTCTGGAGAAAATATTTCTAGCATTCCTGTAATGCTGATAAAATAACATTAAAAATGTTTAAAACACAAAGATACTGGATTCTATTCCCCGTTAATTCAATGCTGGTAATTATTTTGTCATTCATGTGTCGTTTGGCAAATGATTACGCTAATTATGTAAGACAATCAGAAAACATAGGATTAAGGAAATGACCTATGATTATAATCCTTATTTCTTAATATGTTAATTCATTATTTTTCATCATGGATTTTTTTCCTGCTTGACAGAGATACATTGAACAAGATAAAGTCTCTTTCCCGTGGTTGAAAAGGCATAAAATCACAGTAAAAAGAAATTTTATATAGCTTTGCTTACAGCATTGAAGATCTAAGTCTATGATGTTTGAGGTACACCACCTGCAACAGTGAATGTGATGAAGTCATTAATTGCTTAGTGGAAATAATCTAGAAAATAAAGTCCAGAGTCACTAGTCGTACAAGTAACGTGTGAGAATGACAGTAGGCAAATGGGAGCACTGTGGCAACTGAAAGAATGGAAAGAATACCATACAGGCATGGTAATAAAAACTGCTGATGGATATATGATTCTGTAAACCTGTCAGAGGGCAATTTTGCAATACAATTAGAAATGTAAATATATTTTAACCTGAAAATTCCACTTCTAGGAACTAATCATGAGGAAATAGATTAATTTATAGATGAGTTAAATAAAATAAGGCTATTATAAAATTCAGATAGCCACAGTCTAGAAACAAAGTTACTTACCATGAGGACACAGTTAACTACAGCACACTTATAAGATAGAACCCATAAAAAAATGATGTACGAAAATATTTATTTATAAGGGGAGACATTTGCAATACTTTTTTGAGAGACAGAATGTAGCTACCAATAATATTTAGATATGGTGCTATTATATAGAAAAATATTAAGTCTACAGCCATACCCCCCTGAACACGCCCGATCTCGTCTGATCTCGGAAGCTAAGCAGGGTTGGGCCTGGTTAGTACTTGGATGGGAGAAAAGTATTAAACAGGAAAGGTTTGAAAGGCATACTTCAGAATACCAACAGTAGTTACCTTTTGTTAAATCATAAGAGTTATTTTTACCCTTGTACTTTTCTATGTTTTACAAACTTTCTGAAAAATTTTAATTTTTTACAGTTTAATTTTTAAGCATTTTTCTTTTTAAATGTATTTCAAAGTATTACAGGGGTACAAATGTTTGTGGTTACATGGAGTTGTAACCATTATTGTTTATTCTGTCATGGAAATATCAATAACTTTAATCAACTTCGTTATCTTTTTTTTTTTTTAATTTCAGGTTAATGCGAGGGTATAAACAACCAGGTCGCAATATTTTAATTTGTTAGGTAGAGTCCATCTTGTAGTTGTGGTATCCTAACTCTGTGAATAATGAAATTGGTATTTTTTTAATTTTATGAACAACATTTGTATTCTGTCGATTGCTGTAGGAAGTATGGTCATTTTTAATGATATTAATTCTTCTGATCCATGAGCATGGGATAGTTTTCCATTTGCTTGTTTTATCCACAATTTGTATCATCAGTGTTTTGTAGTTTTTCTTGTAGGAATCATCTGCCTTCTTGGTTATGAAATTGCTTTTTTTTTTTTTTTTTTTTTTTTTTTTATAATTATTTTTAATATGTTTGTGTTGTCAGAGTGCCGTGGCTTAAAAACACACAACAACCACCAG
>CAUYON010106918.1:0-18457 GCA_963573935.1 Arctocebus calabarensis
CAGGTGAAACTTACTAAATGCAGACTATAAATGTCTGAACACAATAAGTAAGAAAATGCCATGAAGGCTATGTTAGCCAGTTCGATGAAAATATTTCAAATTGTATGTAAAACCAGCACATTGTACCCCATGATTGCATTAATGTACACAGCTATGATTTAATAAAAGAAAAAAAGAAAAATGTTCTCTGGACACTGGTCTGGCTATCTCAGCTTGTAACTAACTTAAATGACTGGTTTTCTACATCAACTGTACAGTTAGATTGTGGGAGTTTCCTGCCAAAATAATAGGAATTACTTTCCTTACATTACACAGTTGATATTCATGAATTTGCTCACTTGTTAAAATTTGTCTGCAACTATAAAATCATTACTCAAGGTGGTTTCATGGTCCTTATGGATAAGCACAGAGTAGCAAGAGTCACCTGATGTATTTCTCAGCTGAGGTCAAACAGAGCCAAGCTCTGCCTTCTCATGTTAGCTCAGCCCTAATGCTATAAAGTATCCTTTCCGCTATTTATTCTATGCTATCTTTTTGTGCCTTGTGTTGGGGGTTTCTGCTGTTTAGAATGGTCTTCAGGCATAGCACTGTAGTATTGTCTAATGGCCCTGAGGCAAGAAGGCTGTGTGTCTCAAGGACCTGCTCAGGCCAGGTGCGGTGGCTCTCACCTATAATTGTAGCACTCTGGAGGCCAAGGTAGGTAGAATGCTTGAGCTCCAGAGTTCGAGACCAGCCTGAGCAAGAGTGAGACCCTGTCTCTAGTAAAAATAGAAAAATTAGCCACGCATCATAATGGGAGCCTGTAGTTCCACCTACCTGGGAGGCTGAGGCAAGAGGATCATTTGAGCCCCAGAGTCTAAGGTTGCTGTGAAATAAGATGATGCCACAGCATTCTACCCAGGGAGACAATAGAAAAATAGACGGATGGTTGGATGGACGGAGGGACAGACAAACAGACACACCTGGTCAGCTTTCTTCAGGCAGGAATTACAGTGCTGTTCGTGGTGAGGTCAATGGTAATGACTAAACAAATAAATTAAGTATCGTGTCTTTCAACAGAAACATACACAAAACAAGATTATGTACTGATCAGTTTATGAAAACATTGTGACCACAGGCTCTGAGGAATCTCACTCTTACCTCCCACAGAAAAAGTAAGTACTCAGTAATTCAGTGTTCAAGTGATAGACCATAACTACCACAACTCCCCTCCAAATAAACCCCAAGAATCAACTAACTACATCAAGTAAAGAATGCAAAAATCTAGACATACACACTGATTTTTTTTTTTTTTCAGATTTACCTTTAGAGAATTCAGTAGGGCCACAGTGAGAGGGAAAAAGAAATTACCCTCTAGAATCTGCAACATTTTAGTAGAAGTAATAAGTATTTTCTGTCCCTTCAGAATCACTCACCATCTTACAAAGAAGAGTTAACTGCCCTGTTGGCTAACAGAGGAAAAAAAAAGGGGTCACCAGGCCAAGGTGTGCTATGTATGGGTCAATGCAAATGTGCTTTTCTTGAGTGTTGCTGTTTCCCCTGTGAGAAGTCTAATGCCTGAATGCTGGATATTCTTATTACTCTCTGCTCATTATTTGGTTTTAACTGTCCCACCCACATGGGAGGCCCAGTGTGGGGGAAAGGCCTTTGAAAGGAGTGTTCTGGGCAAGACCAATGTAGGCCATAAAAAAAAAAAACACCCCAATCCCACCTTTCTAAGCAAATAATGCATCCTTTAATTCCTAAAAATGTGTAAAGAATAAGACAATCTAAATCCCATAAAATCATGTAAAACTTTTGGGAACGCAGCTTGGCACCTGTAGTGGTTACAGAGCAGCCACATATACCAAGGCTGGCGGGTGGGTTCGAAACCACCCCCAGTCAGTTAGACAACAATGATAACTGCAACAAAAAATATCCAGGTGTTGTGGCGGGTACCTATAGTACCAGCTACCTGGAAGGCTGAGGCAAGAGAACCGCTTAAGCCCAAGAGTTTGAGCTGTGACATAAAAAAAAAAAAATTGGGGAATGCCTCAGAATTCACATTTCCTTTGGTAAAAGCTAACCTCTCCAAGCAGGAAACAACTTCTGGACATAAATGTAATAGAAGCCAGCTTAGCCCCTGCTCCAGAAATTCCATGCTTAGAACCAGAAACATTTAATAGAGAGTTCCATCCTATGTCTTCTTAGCTCTTTCCCAAGGTTTAGATAATATTTGTAAACAAAACAGTCATCCAAGTGCACATCTGTTGAAAAGCTTCCAAGCAAGTCGAGAGGCCAAGACAAGGAGGAAGAACAGCTAATCAGAAATGAAGGACAAGAAAAGTCAGATCCAAAATAGATATAGTACAAAATGCCCAGAATAGCCCATAAAGACAGCTGATGACCTTTTCCTCTAAAATCTCTTAATGTTACAATATCAAATGACCTAAGTATCTAAAGCCAAGTACATAATTACCACCACAACAATAAAGGATCAAGGCAAAACACACACACACCAACAAGAAAAGCTAATAGTACAATTACAATTTGTGTTGAAATACAAATGAAAACACAGAAGACAACTGTTGCTTCTACTGTATTCAGGAGTCTGTCATTGGCAATGGGTTACACCTTGGCTCCTCAAGGTAGCAGTCACAGGAAGCTGCCAAGGCTGTTTCAATCTGAAAGCTGTCATAATTTCTATAGAGATAGCACATATTGACTTCGCCCAGAAACTAAATGATCTTTCTACAATGGGTGTAAACTGCTACACCCCTAATTCACATCTCCTCTCCACTGAAGAAGCTCTGAGATGTGATCTGCAGGAGACCAGAATACAATATGCAAGGAATGTGAGCACACCCAGAGACCCAACGTCATTGCTTTCATAATGATTGTCAGAGCCCTGAGCTGCTGCTAAATAATAGACTTAGTCACTGAAATCCCTTCCCCTACTTCTCTATTCCTGAAGCAATGGAGAACCCTGGCTCTTTGAAATTCTGGTGTCAGAACCCAGCTTCCCCCCATATACCATAACATTAAACCACAGATCCTTAGGAAGGGTCACAATTCTCTTGGATACTCTTCCCCCTTTTTAAAAAACTGTTGACACTACCTGCCTAAGAGCCATCATAGACACTAAGGCCTCCCAATTAAATGTACTGCCACGAATGTTGGTGATTTTAGAGAAAGACCGCCACCTCTCAGTTATAGAGCCAGCGGACATGCGCACACACTCCACTTATTTGATTATTTGCTAAATGTGTAAACTGTTCCTCTCTCTGTGTCTATAGTTACACTCTAGCATATCTGTTCCAGAGAGAAAAAACAATCTAAGTCACTGGTTGCCAATTTCCTTAGAGGTGAGGAGAAAGCAAAGCAACTGAGAATAAAAAGACTGTTATGGCTTTGGCAAGATGAGCAAATAGCTTCTAACAGCCCACAAACTATCCACACTCACACACAGAAAAGCATCTGCCCGCAGGGAGAGCTCTAAAGGCATAACTCCATCTCCATTTGATGGTAAAAGTGAGCCTAAATATCTGCCAGAAGAAGGAGGGAGTAATAGAGAAAAAAAAAATGGAAAAGAAAATCTTATGTAAGTTAAAGGATTAAAAAAATGCATTTACATATTGTCTTCTCAAGTTATAATGAGCCAATTAAGCATAAGAGAAACCACATGTGACATGATTCTACCTAAGACTGTCATCCCCAAGCATGTTTTTAGAATTTTTAGTATGAATTACCTAAAATAAAGAATGCTGGACCCATAAAAATACACTTAGGAAACAGAAAATTTCAATCCCCATATAAGAAAGGGATAAAGATTGCAGAAAGGGGTTAGACAAAAGGATACAAGGGACAGAGCTACGGTAGGAGCTTTTCTTTGGGGAAAACTTTATCTCGGTGGCTACAAATTGCCTGTTTACAAACCACTACACTGCTGTGGAGTGATTCCACAGGCAGGCCTGGGAGAGGAATCCACTCCATGATCCCATAGCCCCCCTTGGCCTAATGATGAGAACACAGAGACGAAACCTGACGAGAAGCCTCCCTCATTCCCATGCCTGGGTCCGTTCAGCCTCAAAAGCGGTATATCCAGACAGCTTTCACCACCATCACTGGGGAAATCAGGAGCCCCCAGAGGAGGGGCTAGGGCATTGCCCACACTCTTAGGCAAATGATATTTCGTCTATTTGCAGCTTCCAGAACACATACAAGGCTCAAAGTACAAATATTCCAAACTTTTTAGTTGACTTTAATGCTTTAATGCTTATAAGATTGTTTTTGCTGTCAGTTCCACACAGATGCCCCTGGGTATCACAGGACAGAGATCAGAACTCAGTAAGTAATTCTTAACTGGTGCCACTAGTATGTAGGATTCATTTTTATTAATTCCTGTGAATCCAATATTTGAGTTTCATGCTGATTTTTGAACACTGCTTTTCAATAAATATTTTCTTGAACAACTGAGTAACAGAACCAACCCAAATCTTAGTTGGTACACTCCTAGTTGTGGGACTTCTATGGGTGGACTGAGAATTGAAATAAAAACATAAGATAAGGTCAAATACAAGCTTCCATAATCCACCAGGCCCCAGATTCACATGCAGTATCTTGCAGATCTGTTTATGTGGTTTAGACAGAAATGTACATACCCTTGAATGTATATTCAAAGTAAATATTGGTGTGAAAATGAAGTTACATATACAGACTCACAGAGCCTTCCGTCAATCATGACAGTCTGGACTTTTGGTTTATTATCTGCTGTGGACATAAACTATTTTGTGAACTTAGGCCTCATCTTTGACCACTCGTTCCCTCACTAGCACAACTACCAAAACCTGCTGCCACAGAACTTTTGATCTGGAGCAGGCCTATGAAGGAATCTCGTATCTGAACACAAATACACCCAAATCTAGGCATTATATTTCGGGGATCCATAGAATCTGTCTCTGCCTTGAAGTTTCAATGTAAACTAACCTTTTGATTTCACAGATAAGAAAACTGACACCCAGAAAACATAAATTTAAGTGAAATGAAAATTTAATTTCCACAGGTAGTTAGTAGTGAAGTCAGTACTGGAACTGTAGACTTTTGGGTTAAATATAGTCTTTGACTCAAGTCAATCTAATAATTTCCTATATAGAACACTAGACCATTTATTAGATCATAATCTGAAGGGGAAAAAAAAAATCAAGTTTAGTATCATACGCTCCCGAAGCTAGCCCAGAATTCACTGACAGAGACGGAAAGAGGTCATCCAACCACATCTACTAGGAATCTACACCTTATACTGGTTGTGGTCTTCAGAGAGCCACCCACACAGCCTCTTACCAAACTACTGGATAAATCAGGACACTTGTTTGCAAAATGCCACACCAGAGTAAAGTGCATGGGGTGGGTGCCTGTACCTGCATGCCTATAGTTAAGTGGTTACGGCACCAGCCACATGCTCCTGGGCTGGTGGGTTCAAAACTGGACCAGGCCTGCTAAACAACAAAAAAAAGTAAATAAAATAACCAGGCATTGTGACAGGCTAGTGAAGAATCTAGTGTTCTACATAGGAAATTATTAGATTGACTTGAGTCAAACAACAACAAAAAAATAAATTAAATAACTGGGCATTGTGTCTTAGCTACTTGGGAGGCTGAGGCAAGAGAACTGCTTAAGCCCAAGAGTTTGAGTTTGCTATGAGTTATGACGCCACAGTACTCTACTGAGGCTGACAAAGTAAGACTCTGTCTCAATTTAAAAAAAAAAAGTTAATAGCATAATGTATAAAATTATAATTTTCCTTTGTTCAAAATGACCCTACTTTTCCACTAATCTTAGCTCCACTGGCCTCTTTTTGAGCAAACCAAGTAAACCAACCAGTTCAGACAACCAAAAGTGTCTTCACTGATTAACCCAGGGAGGGACATGTCAAGGACACAGACAAATGTTTCCTTTCATCCTCCTTTGAGTTTCAGTCTAAGGTGAGGCAAATAGGAAAATATTTTTGTTAGTATTCACCATACTTTTTTTTCTTGTTGTTGCAGCTGTTTAGCTGGCCCAGGCTAGGTTCGAAACTGCCAGCTTCGGTATATGTGGCTGGCACCATAACCACTGTGATATGGGCGCCAAGTCAGTATTCATCATGCTTTAGAAAAAAGTCTCATATTTAAAAAAAAAATTCCTAAAAACACCTATGAAGTATCAGATAGAGTCAAACAAGCAATATTAGTGAGAAGAATGAGAAAAGGAATGAAAAACACTATTATTTTTAGCAGCAGACCTATGTGTCCAGAAGAATACTGCTAATATTACTTGAGTAAACTGTCATGGCAAATTTATGGGGCACCTTTTATGGGGTGGTCATATATATATTATCATCCCCATTTTACAGATGTGGGAGCTGACCCAGAGAGGTCATGGGACTAGAAGATGCCTAGAGATGTTATCTGAATGCAGAATGCTCTAACAGCAAAGTTCACATGCTCATGCCCTGTATTTGTTTGGGAAAACACATTTTTTCCTAGTTTTATACTTGTATTAAGTTCATTCTTGACTCAAGATTCATACTTCAGGGACTGTTTTTTTTTTAAAGCTTCTTAAAACAAATTGGATTTTTGGTTCGGCGTCTGTGGCTCAGCGGGGCTAAGGCGCCAGCCACATACACCTGAGCTGGCAGGTTCGAATCCAGCCTGGGCCCGCCAAACAACAATGACTGCTGCAACCAAAAAATGGCCAGGCGTTGTGGCAGGCGCCTGTAGTCCCAGCTACTTGGGAGGCAGAGGCAAGAGACTCTCTTGACCCCAGGAACTGGAGGTTGCTGTGAGCTGTGATGCCACAGCACTCTATCCAGGGTGACAGCTTGAGGCTCTGTCTCAAAAAAAAAAAAAAAAAAATTGGATTTTTTTAAAACAAATGTATTTACTCAGAAAAAGCTCTGAGTGCCTTCTGAGCTCCAGCTGCCCGGTGAAATCAAATTTTATTTCTTTATTCACCTCCCTAGACATATCAGATCTCATAAGCAGAGTCTTCCCCTGGGTTGTCACTTTTCCAGGCTCTTAATCTAGTTGGCAAGATATCCTGAGAGTTTCTAGGGCAATCTAGACATATCTGTATCTCTCTTTTGGACCTTTTTCCTTTTCCCCCTCTGTAAGTCTTTCCTGTATCAGGCAACCAAAACCCTTCTCTGCCAGGACGACAGGCCTTACCACATCACTCAAATATCAGAAAGGGCTTCCACCTAGTCACACCTGCCAAAAGTAATCTATGAAAACATCTTCCTCTGTTCCTGTTGATCAAGCAGGCTTAGAACATTACACTGAAGCAGACAAATCACTTGGCTACCTGGAGTAATCAATATTACTCCACAGAGGCCGTGTGCAGTGGCTCACACCTGTAATCCTAGCACTCTGGGAGGCCAAGACTTGAGCACAGGAGTTTGAGACTAGCCCAAACAAGAGCAAGACCCCCGTCAGCCTTTGTAGAATAAATAATGAATTGAATTAATCAAACGCTTTTCACTTGGTAGAAGCTTGATAAATAGTAATTATTACCAAGCAAGAGGAACAGGGACAAAGGGAATAAAACAGGTTTGTGAAAAACAGCACCTCATTTTCTAAGCCTACTGAGTCATTAATAGGTTGACCACCAGTTTTCACTGATATAGATGAGGCACTGAGATGGGTTGTGAGAAAAAGAGTAATAAAGGACTTGAGAAAGGGACTGTGCCTTTCATGCGCTACCAGGTCTGTGTTTCCCTTCTTGGGACTAAATAAAAGACTGCTCACTGCCTGCCAGACCATGACTAAATCCTACAGCCACCTATGCTAGTCACACCGCTCTTAAAAAGAGTTTACTGGGGGGTTAGAAGCTCTCATACACCTCATGAGCAACTGAGTACAGTCAAGGACAACTAGAGCAACATTCACACACTGAGAGAAAGGCTCTCAAGAGGTCAAAAGTAAATGATGGTAAGGGGCGAGAAGGTTACTTACAATTTACAAGAACAGGTTTAATACAGACTTTTTTTGCTCTTCAAATCTTGAACACTCCTAGCAAAGCGATCCATACAAGTTCTTTTACACTGAAAAGAAACAAATATAAAAATGGCAACCTGTTAAATAGAACTGATTTTCACCAGAAAAAAAGAAACGTTATAAAAAGTAAATTACGGTATAAACTAAGAACATCAAATTAGATAGCATGGGGGTTATTAAGAAGATGTGAATTAAGGATTTCTTTCCATCTGTCATTCTTCCTTCCTTCTCCCCATCCGGCACCCCCTTCCCCTCCTTTCCTCAGCTACTGAACAACCTCAAATATTCCTTGAAGACTGTCAGCTGAAACCATCATCATTAATTGTCATGGCACAAAGTACCCGGCACACAACAGGTACTCTATGAATGTATGCTGAGTAAATAAATGAACCATAGCTTTATAATATGTAGTTGTTGAGTTAAAAAAAATTTTGTTAAGAGGGAAGGAGGGAGAGAGGGTGGGGGATCTCGATGGTGACACACCTTTTGGGGGGGGGGGGGCAAGGCACAATTGTAAGAGAGACTTTACCTAACAAATGCCATCAATGTAACCTGGTTTCTTGTACCCTCAATGAATCCCACATACACTGAGGCTCGTAGGTTTGAACCCAGCCAGGGCCAGCTAAAACAACAATGACAACAGCAACAAAAAAGTTAGCCAGGCATGGTGGCGGGTGCCTGTAGTCCCAGTTACTTGGGAGGCTGAGGCAAGAGAATCGCTTGAGCCTAAGAGTTTGAGGTTGCTGTGAGCTGTAACACCATGGCACGCTACCCAGGGTGACAGCTTGAGACTCTGTCTCAAAAAAAAGTAGACGACGACGACTTAAGAACAGTAGAACTTCCTTTTGAGAAGCTCCCTCTTCAACTACCTCATAACTACCTGAATCCATAGAAAGAAGCAAGGTATCTCCAAGCTAAACGTAAGACATATTACCATGAACGGTGTTTTTCAAAGACATATGTATAGTTAGGTCCAGTCCCAGCCAAAACCATGATATAAGAATTTGGCTGTTTCCTTCTCTAACTCCTCTTTTGAGGATTCAGTAACCCTAGATGTGCAATCAAGCAGGGAAGCAACAGGATCAACTCCAAGGCTGTAACCTCTTAATGCATATGCTTCCTGAGGCTATTTGAATTTTTTTAAGTGCTTCAGAAAAGAAAAATGCTTAACACTGAAATAAAGTGCATTATTCACATTGGAATTTCAGGTATGAATGGGGTGGGGGGGTGGGAGGGTTACAGATTCTCGGGATGGAATTTCTCAGCACCCCATCAAATCACACCAGGTAAACATCTGTCCATTCTGCCCTCTCTAAAGCTGACTTCATATATGGTCAATATATATACACCAATCCTGGCAAATTTGTAGTATGCCATGACACATACATCAACAAATTGACTTTAAGACTGGCATGTGCTCCGAAAGTAATCAATTATATTAATCAGCAATTTTCAAAGTGAGCTCCTAGGAACACCATCTTATAAGTGCTTCTAAGAACAAAGACTGGAGTTAAAGGACTCGTGGCGGCGGGCAGAGCAATTTCACCTTTATCTGTTTCATGCTTTGAGCTAAGGTGTAGTTGGGTTGAAAGGGTTGAAACAATCAATATAACCCCAAAATAATAAGATTAAAAGCTAATGCAGAAAATCCCAGTGAGTGCATAACACACCAAAATCTAACCAGCACCTGTCACAGGGTCTTCATGGGAAGATGAGACGAGGTAGTGGATAGGCCAGGTCGGAGCTAGGCCTTCTCTTCTTCCATACTCAGCCCCTTCATCTCCTGCCCGGAATAACAAGCAGGACAGACACTACACTTTTGGGGGGACTGAACCAACAGCAAGGGAGTGAGAGTAGGGTGGGAAAAGCCTGCGGATGTCCCAGACATAGAGAGAGAGAGGCTTCTGTCCCTCATTCACTCCCCAGGCCTTGCTGTGACCCAATCCCCACCAGCCTCTGCTGAAATTACATGGGCAAGGTTTACATGCTTCACCTAATGTCAGGGCTCTCAGGTAGGAATGAGAAAGGAGAAAATTAGTACAATAGTTTAAAGAGAAGAAATATATATGTCTCTATTCTACAACACCCAATTCAAACAACATGCAAAATGAGAAAGAAAAGAAAGGAAAGAAAGAGAGAGAGAGAGAAAGCAAGAAAGAAAGAAAGAAAAGAAAGGAGCATTATGAGAAAGAAAGCATTGCCTGAACTTGCTCCAGGGAAACTCACGTTAACTAAGAGGCATTGAGTATATTTCAATCCCTCCCTCAACACAGAGCTCCAATTCTCTAGCCCAACTAGGACTGAATACATAAAAACATTTATAAACACAAACCATTATGTTTTTTGAGTTTTCATTATACTCTTTCTTTAAGTAAGTCAAAGATATTCTTTGTTATACAATTTTGATCAAATGCAAGAGTCTTTAGTCATTTCCTCAGAAATAGACTTAAGCTATAAATACTAAAAAACACAGCCCCACAAACAGCTCACTGACAAGTTTAATGTAAAAACAAGAACGCATTATTAAACCGAAAAGTAAGCCATAAAAAAAAATACAAATCTATGCACACAACATTCCTAGAAGAAAAACCCTTAGTGTAATGGCAAGCATAATTACAAACAGCTTTTTATTTGACTCACAGACCTGTCCTGTGCAGAGATTACAGAAGAAAAAGAAAAGTCTATGCTTGCGTACATTTAGTAAAACAAGCCCTTAATAGCTTGCCCACAACCTTAGGTTTCAAATTCCAAGAAAATTCTCCAACCATTAAATAAGTGACTTCTATATATCCTTTTGAAGATGGAAAACACATTTATTATTGCTGCTTATTTTCTAAATCCCTTTGATGTTGTAAAGCGTAGTAACTATCACGACTGAGAGTAACACCCAGGGTGGACATAAAGTTTGTGTGCAATTTAAAATAGTTTACTATTTAAAATTTATGTCCACCCTGTATTAAAAAAACTCACTAGGAAGTAAAGGTACTATTTATTATAACACATGATACTATAGTTCATGCTTCAAAAGTAATGGAATCCAGTGTCTTTTCAGATATTACTTCCGTGTCTAAAGCAGGGGTCTGTAACCAGGGCCAAATGGAACCTGCCACCAGTTTTTGTAAATAAAACTTTATTGGAACACAGTCACACTCATTCGTTTGCATTTTGTCTATGAATGGTTTCTGTAAGACATAATATCAGATTTGAGCGGTAATAACAAAGACCCTCAGACCCACAAAGTATAAAATCTTTATTATCTGGTCCTTTAAGAAAAAGTTTGCTAGCTTCCAGTTTCAAAGTCATATTGCTGGATAACTACTTATATCACATCACCTTTAATACCTTTAATTTTCTCATTTATGATACACTATGTGCTAATATTTACTGGGAACTTATATGCCAGGTGTTATTCTAAGGGCTTTACTTCTTCTAATGAGAGAGCAAAGAATTTCTTCATTTAATTTTGACAAAAACCCTAGAAAGGAAGTAAATTATTATCCCCATCTTACAAATGAGGAAGCCGAGGCAGAGAGGTTAAATAACTTGCCAAAAATCATATAGCAGAGAAATCAGGACCAGAACTCACGTAACCTGGCCCCAGAGATCATATTTTTAGTCTCTATGCTGTATCAGTAATACCTTTAATTTTATAAAAGTTATACAAAATAAAAGCAAACCTCAAAAAGTCAAATCCAATAAAATACATCTCTGCACAATTTAGGTTAAGATGCCTAAAATAAGAATATAAATGGACTGCCAAAGACTTTGAGTCAGCCTGATTCTAAGATTATAGCCACCCTTGGGGTACTAGAACCCTAAAAGTCCATCATATTCTTGCTTTTTCATCGTAAATAATCAAAGAATCAAGCTAACTAGCAATGTCTATCTTTTCCTTGGTAAATAAGGCCTCTCCAGGAAGTTCAGGCCCTTCAGAAAGCCTTCAGGATGAACTCTTACCAGGAAAACCCTAAATCTTTCAAGTTTGTTCCCACTTATTCTTTTTCTTGTTGCAGTTTGGCCAGGGCCAGGTTTGAACCCGCCACCTTCAGTATATGGGGCCAGGCACCACCCTTCCCACTTATTCTTATCCTTGCCTTAACCTCATCCTAGAAGAAGGTTGAGTGAGCACAACCAGGAGCATGGAATGACTGTTCTTCACAACCTGGCAAGAAGACTCCATCCAGCTACACCCACCACCTGGTCAAGAGGACATCCTCACCACTTCCTAAAGCTCTGTGGATTTCTAGAGGAAATATGTCATCGAACATAACCAAGAGTCCTTTTGTACTCAGAGATAAGTAGGGAAAAGAAATACTACTAAATCACTTGTCACCAATTTATTTGCAGACAGAGATGGGTCTTAATCTTTTTAATTAGGTTAGTCTTTAACTGGTTTTCTTTCTTTCTTTTTTTTTTAGATAGATCCTTACTCTGTCACCCTGGGTAGAGAGCCATGGCATCAACCTCAAACTCTTGGGCTCAAGAGATCCTCCTGCCTTGGTCTCCCAGAATGCTAGGATTACAGGTGAGAGTCACTGTGCCTGGCCCTTTAACTATTTTTCAACGTCTGCATACTAAAGGCCAACCCTTGAGTCTGACATTGACAATCATCCATATTCTATCCCTTTGCTGCTTTTCCAACCTTATCTCCTTCCATGTTTGGTCCTTCGAGGCCTACTTTTTCACTAAGTACATCACATCTACTCCTGTTTCCTAGGCCATACCCTTTGTCAAATACCCTATTTTCTATTACATCAACTTCACATTCAGTATAGAAGCCAAATCTCTCTGCTCAATATCATGGGGGTAAAAATTATATTTCCTGCCCACAGGATCTTCACAATCCAGCAGGGAAAACAGGGACACAAAAAAACTACATAAACTCTGTTTATTAAAGGTTCAAATGCTACAGGACTCTGACTGCAAGTCTAGACTTTAGAGAGACACCAACATGGAGGAACCTGACTGAGTGGCTGTAGAAGTGATTATATAGAAGAAGGGTAGACCTCACTGATTTCAGACCGACAGACCTGAGCCCAAAGTCCTGACTCCTTTATCTAGAGTAGGATCTGTAGGAGGTAAGATCAAACAATAAGGGTAGGGCCTAACAATGCTCAAAACCATATTTTTAGCCAGTTCTAAGTCTTGCCCAAATCATGAAGCCTTTTCATAGTAGTCTTCTGCTTCTGCCAAAACCATTTGCTATTTCCACCATTCATCCATTCAGGGGTTTAATCATATGTTGATTTTCACTATTTAAATATTCCAAAAGTCAGTTTTGCTTTCCCAGTAAGACTTTGTTTTCAAACAATAGATTGTTTCAAAAAGATCTTTGGCATCTGTAAATTTTAGGTTCAGGGTCCCTAACAAGAAGAACTAACTTAGCTGGAAAACAAATTTAAATCACAACTTTGAGTTGTGTGGCTAATTATGCAGACCTCAGCCAACCAACAAACATCTGCATTTCAGGACAGCTTTGGTTTGTGACCATCCAGTAACTCTTAGAAGTAGGCTTTATTTATTTATTTTAGGATGGTCAGAAAAAAGCCAACAGCCAGTGCTAACAATGAAAGTGAAAATCAAGGTAGTGGCACAAGGACATGGTGGCTGGCCCTTAGCCAAAAGACACATAGGCATTCGAGAGTTAAAGAAATCACATGCTATAGTCTACTTGCAAACCTGAGGATGGATGAAGGGCTTGGGATTCGTCTCTCATGCTTTTAAAGGGTTCACTGTACAGGTTTTTCATCTCAACAGTACCAAATACTATGCTGTAAATACAAGCTGAATGAATCATCTGATAATCTAATGTCCTCAAGTCCTCAGGGAACCCATTTTCCAAGCCCCCCAAAATGAATATAGTCAATTTCCCTCGATGTTGCAAAATTTTAGTATCTGCAGTGCCTACTGACATATTACATCAAATAAGGCCCACATGTTTTTAAATTAACATTTTGCTTTGCAAACATATTTGTGGTGTTTAGTAATAGCTTGCTTTCTTTGCCAATACTAGCAAATTATTTTTTATTTTCCTGAGAAAGAGTCTAATTCAAAGGTTCTAAGCAGTTGTGGAATTCAAAAGTTGTTATTCTTTGAAAGGTTTGACCAAATTGAGTGCAAAGATTAAAGTCTACCATAAAGTTTTATATATAAAAATAAACATAAACATGGTTATGTGCTGTATGGGGCAGTGTGCTGGGGAATGAACACAGCTCAGCTTCCTAGTATATTAAGTTTTCTTCGTGGCAAATATTTTAAAACTTTATTTTATATGAAGACATTTATAAAGTGCAAAATTTACATAACAATGTATTGAGAATTCATATAAATTATGGACTCAAAGAATGTAAAATTTACATAACAATATATTTAAACAGTGGATTTCAATTACACTTGGGGCAACAAGATCCTATTTTTTTTTAATTGGAGATTCATGGAGGGTTTAGAGAACCAGTTTACACTGCTTGCATTTATTTAAGTTCCTCTTATAATTGTGTCCTGCCCCTAAGAAGTGTGCCATATACTGTGACCCTCCCACCCCCGTCAAGATATTCCCATTATTTGCACACTTCTTGAAGCATCAGGGTAGACCTCATGCTTTTAAAGGGTTCACTGTACAGGTTTCCACTGGACACAGAAGAAATCATGCCTCAAAAAGAAAAGAATTCTATAAATGTTTTTGAAATATGTTCTATCGCTACTGAAAATGTGGAAGAAATGATTGCACTACCTCTAAAATCCTGGCACCCATACCAAAGAAATCTTGTAAAATGAAGTACTTCTACAAATCATTAACTAATGTGTTATGTAAACATCACTCAGAAAATATGAAGTCAAACCACTCTGATCCCACATGCATTCTGAAAGGGCATTCTGAACCAGTGAAATTTGTATTGTGATTGTTTGAACAAAAACAGTGACTTTAGCCCAGTAGTGTATAATATTTTATCATGCCAGCAGAACTCCATGAAACAACATTCCCCAGTGAGGTCATCAGAGGTCTAGAAAGTAGGCCAGCCTATTCTGAACTCTACCATTGCTGACTCAGCAACAATAGTAAGGACTCTCTTCCTTAAACTACCCCACATGGAACAGACATATTTTCATGGTGAGATTAGGACCATGGTCTCTGCCTCATATGTATTTAAAAAAGAAATGGATTAGTGAGTTCACTGGCTTACCTCCTAAGAGTTAAGCTGCTAAGCCACTAAGTTATAAGGAAGGGCATAAATATAAAGAGTGGGGTATTTAAAATAATGTAACATTTACAATGTAGAAATGTCTAAGAGTTATGTCCAAAGCTGGAGATTTTCTGCCTAAGATGGGTCCTGTTAAAATCCCGTCTGCCAACTCCTATCTAGAGTTTCAGAGACTTATTTAAGCTGGAATAGAATATACTCCTGTAAGCAAACCACAGCTAAAATACCATTTGATTTTTGGCTTCCATGAAAGAGGAAGGATGGGAAGAAGGATGGGAAGAAGGGAGGGAGGGGGAGGGGAGAAGCAAGGGGAGAAAGAAAGATAGAGGGAGGGAGGGAGAGAGGAGGAAAAAATAAAAGAAAAATCAAATTTCATTAGTACTTATGAACGGATTCTCAATGGCACCCTCTCTCAGTCCAGATGCCACAACAAAAGAGGTCTCTGAGAAAAGGCTAGGAGTTCCGCCACAAAGAGCTGTGCTGTTGCCTTGCTCCTTTGGTGGACAGCAAGGTATTACAGCTTGCACAAGCCTGGGTAAGTGGATGGATGATGTTATCAATATAATTGAACCAAACTGACTCCCACAAAGTAGACTCGCTGGAACCAGAGATGATAAAATCAATAATGTGCGTACAAATGAACGCAAGAAATTGGCCAAGCTGACGTCTAGGTGTTCACATTACACCACTATTCAGTAGCCCTGGTCTTGCTAAAGTAAAGATGACAGTGCCATAGTGTCATAGTGTTTTTCTGAAAGAAACACACACATTTCGAAAATATGTTTGGGATTATTTCCGTCTTTTTTTTTTTCCCCACACAAGGTCGCACCTATAAAATCTAACAAGATGAATATGCAATTTTCTAACCAGACTTAAAATTTAGAGTTTTAGCATTTTAAAGCCCTATTAAAAGTATGAATATGCAGGATGTTCTTATTCTTTTTTTAAGAAGTGATGGACTTTGAAAAAGGAAATATTGACCATTATTTATTGAGGGCTTACTACGGGTCAGACACCAGGCTCCGTGCTCAGTGTGTGTTAATCACTCAATCTTCAATACTACCCCGAGGAAGACACCATTATTACCACCCCGTCTCACAGATAAGAAACTGAGCCACAAAAACTAAGCATATCATCCACACTAGCAAATAGTCAAGATAGGGTTCTAACTTAGACCACTTAATACTAGAAGTTTCGCTTTTAACCATTTAAAATACTATACCAGATTGCAATTTACTGGATAATTTCAACCAATCCTTTTTAAAGTGATAAAAATGAGCAAGTAGCAAACATTTGGCTCTACATATATTTATAAATTAACATTTTCTATTATTAACAACCTAAAAAAATAGATAAATAAATTGAGCCCACAACCAGACCTTAAAATTACCATCTCATAAGGGGAAATAAACCCAGCATGGCCAAGGCAGCAGTGGAGGACAGTGGCTGCAAAGGGCCAAACTGTAAGTGAGGTGGGTCAGGCGCGACCCTCGCATGTAATACTGTGTTTGGAGGCTGCTCCAGAAGCTGGGGCCATCGTATGTGGCCACCCTCAGTGTCAGCCCAGTCTCCATCAGTGGCCGGAGACATGGCCACAGAGGCAACAGCGCCCAATGTGTAAAGCTGATATCAGCAAAGAGAAGGTTGCCCTGCCTTCTGGATGAGGGAGCCATTAGTCCCAGGATCCCAGATTGAAAACTCCACCCCTCCCCCAGGCCCAGCAACCAGCTCCCGAGAGCAGAGCGAGATTCTGGCCATTGGGTGACCCTGGGCGCTCTCACTTCTCATTTGGTGAAGGTGCCTTCCCCTTTGCTTTTCAACACCATCAACACCTATGCTTCTTTTGGCTCAGGTTCAGCTTTCCTCTGTCCCACAAGTGTAGCTCTAGATTGGGGTCACCCAGCCTCCAGCTGGGAGGATTCCCTATTCCTGTTTCTCTCCATCATCTTCTTTTTCTGGCTGCTTAGTATTTGAGCTGTGTCTCCTTCCTGCCTACCTCAGCCAGAGAAGAATCAACATTGGAGGTCCTGCTGACCCTTACTCCTAGACCCCCAGCCCTTCCTTGTCTGCTGGCTAAGGCCAATGCTGGCTATTCTCCAGAAGGCCTTCAGAGGAGTGACCTCTGGGCACAGGAGAGGAGAGCCTTCTGATCTGAACTGATTGTTCAGTAGCATCATAATTCCCACCTGGGGGAGAAGGACATAAGAGAATATGTTTCTCCTCTTTCCCAATCCTTTGCTTTCCCCAGATTTCTTGATTTGATGATGAAAGGTAGGCAAGGCTCCCTCTAATCCTCCCACACTTTCCTTCTTGCTGATTTAACTTAACTTTTCTCTCCCCAGTGTCTAACATGAGTTATAACTCTTAAATGCTTCCTCCCCCTTGCTACCTTCTTTTATTGCAAATTAAATTTAAAAAGATAAAAAATTACTGTATCATTAATTACTATAATCATCAAGTGGAAATCGATTTTTAAAAATAAGGAAGCATATGCAATCACATTACTCTCATTAAATTTATTGAGGGGGGAAAAAGAGTCATAAATTTTTAAAACTGAGAGTACTTAATGGGTTTTTCGTACCAATGTTGAATATAAACTTATTTCAAAACATTTGTAATATCCCTTTAATCTCTACTTTTATGTTTATAATATTTAGTATATTAGTTCAATGTATGTATTGTTCATAATAAATACACATATGCTGAAGTAGATGTTCACAAATTAAATGGCAGCAGTACCCTAAGGAAAAGTTTCCAGACCCCTGCAGAAGACTATAAAGCAGGAGAGAAATATCCAATTTGAATTTCAAAATGATCATTCTGGCAACAGTATCAGGTACAAATTTGGAGGCTGGGGTGCAATTGTGGTACTGAAGGTACAAACTAGCAGCAAGAATGCAGGCCAGGGAAGACTAAGAAAAGCATTTAGGAGACGGCGCCAATGTTTTAGGAGACGGCGCCAATGTTAACTCCATAGTCTATGGTTTCTGGCTTATGGTGACAGAGAATTCAGATGAGATTACAAAATAAAGTTGGGAGGAAGAGTAGATTTTTCTTTTTTTTTGAGACAGAGCTGCAAGCTGTCACCCTGGATAGAGTACTGTAGCATCACAGCTCACAGCAACCTCCAATTCCTGGGCTCAAGTGAGTCTCCTGCCTCCGCCTCCCAAGTAGCTGGGACTACAGGCGCCCGCCACAACGCCTGGCCATTTTTTGGTTGCAGCTGTCATGGTTGTTTGGCAGGCC
>CAUYON010106923.1:0-18254 GCA_963573935.1 Arctocebus calabarensis
AAAAGTATATACCTTCTTTTACTTTTTTTTTAAAAATTCAGTCTCCTGGGCGGCGCCTGTGGCTCAGGCAGTAAAGGCACGGTCCCATATACCAAGGGTGGGGGATTCAAACCCACCCCTGGCTGCACTGCAACAAAAAAATAGCCGGGCGTTGTGGTGGGCGCCTGTGGTCCCAGCTACTCGGGAGGCTGAGGCAAGAGAATCACCTAAGCCCAGGAGTTGGAGGTTGCTGTGAGCTGTGTGACGCCACAGCACTCTACCGAGGGCAATGAAGTGAGACTGTCTCTACAAAAAGAAAAATTCAGTCTCCAGTGAAACTGTCAAAAATTGACAATGCCAACTATATTTCGAGTTCATCATGGTGGAGTTCTGGGAAAAGTTTTCAATTAGCAATAATTGTGCCTCAGATAAACCTCATTGGCTGTGATACTGCCACTGTGCAAAGCTACATATCTTATTTTCTAAAGGCTTGATATATGGAAATATAAAGAATGACAATACCCCAAAATTGGCCATAACATGGCAAGCATTTAATTGATACAATTTTAAAGGCATTTTATAATTGATACACAACAAAATCAGCAAATATTTTATGGATTTTTAGAGCAACTGTGTTTTCATTTCAGTTTCTGATAGTTCATTGTTAGTATACAGAAATGTGATTAATTTTTGTTATCTTTGCTAAAGTCATTTGTCAGTTCTAGGAGGTATTGTTATTGTTGGCTCTGAGATTTTCTATGTAGATGTCCCCCAATCATGTCTTTTGTGAATAGGGACTTTTTTTTTCTTTCTATTCTGTATTTTGTTTTTGTTTTGTTTTGAGACAAAGTCTAACTCTGTTACCCAGGGCTAGAGTGCCAGGGTGTCATAACTCGAAGCAACCTCAAACTACTGGGCTCAAGTCATCGTCCTGTCTCAGCCTCCCCAGTAGCTAGGATTACAGGTACCTGCCACAACACCTGGCTATTTTTAGAGAGAGTCCCGCTCTTGCTCAGGTTTGTCTCCTACTCCAGATCTCAAGCAATCCACTTACCTCAGACTCGTAGAGTGCTAGGATTACAAGTGTGAGCCATCACATCCGGCCTTGCGTGCTTTTTATTTCTTTTTCTTGCCTTATTGACAGGGCTAGGGCTTTGTGTATGATGTTAAATAGGAGTGGGAAGAGTAGACATCCTTGGCCAGGTGCAGTGAGCAAGAGTGAGACCCCATCACTACTAAAAATAAAAAATTAGCTGGGCGTTGTAGAGGGCCTGTTGTCTCAGCTGCTTGAGAGGCTGAGGCAGGAGCATCACTTGAGCCCAGAGTTTGAGGTTGCTGTGAGCTAGGCGGATGTCATGGCACTCTAGCCTGGGAAACAGTGAAACTGTATCTCAAGAAAAAAAAAAGGAAGGCAGGGCTTGGTGGCTCACACCTATAATCCGTGTCTTTAGCACTCTGGGAGGCAGACGCGATGGATTGCTTGAGCTTAGGAGTTCAGAGACCAGCCTGAGCAAGAGTGAAATCCCCATCTCTATCTACTAAAAAGAGGACAAAACTACCAAGAAAATAGCTTGAGCCCAGTTTGAGGTTGCAATGAGGTGTGACCCCACGAAACTTTAGCCTGGGGCAACAAAGAGATTCCATCTCAAACAAACAAACAAACTTTAGCCTGGGGCAGCAAAGAGATTCCATCTCAAACAAACAAACAAACAAACAAACGAAAAAAGAAAAGTAGACATCCTTGCTTTGTTCCTAATCCGAGGGAGAGGGAGAGAGCATTGTCCATGTGTTGGCCAGCTCTTTGTAAAATTTTGTAATGAATATTTTGTAAATAAAGTTACACTTAGCTACAATTTCCCATTTCCTCTACGTATGGCTACTTAAGGGGCAACTTTTGGGACACCATGTATTATTAGGTGTGCTAGACCTTGGGAATCCAAGCCAAAAAAAAAGATACAGTCCCTGTTCTCAGGGAGTTGAACCTATCAGAGAGACACAGGCGCAAACAGTTCCATGCAACCTGACAGCAATGCAACGCTGCGTCTGCCCACGGGGCCCAGACACGCTCTCAGAGCGGCTGTGTCGAGACACCTGACGATCACCCAGCTGCAGGGCCGGGAAGGAGGGCCGCAACTTCTCCAGTTAACCGCAGGTCGTGGCGGGGAGACCCAGAGACTTGCTGTTCCCATAGTAACAGGACTAGTCACCCTCTACCGGCCTGTCGGTCACTTCTGATCAGCACTGTTGTGGCCAAGAAAGGCCGCGCCTGGTCCTCCAGTGCAGAAGGCCCGCAGACTCCGGGCTGTAACTGAACAACCCGAGTCCCAGGTCTCTGATTGGCTCTAGCAGATGGAGGGGGTGGGATGGGTCGGTGAAGGGCGTAGCCTGCAGCCTCTCAAACTTCTCTAAATTCTTTCAGAGCGGAAGCCGACCTCGTTCGCCCCGGAAGTGCAAAGTCTGCTCCCGGCAGGTGTAGGTTCCGCCGGTGAAGGCTGCTCTCCTCGAGATGCCGGGAACCGCAGCAAGTGGGTCAGAGTTGTCCGAGAGGATCGAGAGTTTCGTGGAGACCCTGAAGCGGGGCGGCGGGCAGCGAAGCTCCGAGGACATGGCTCGGGAGACTTTGGGGCTGCTGAGCCGAATCATCACGGACCACCGCTGGAGCAACGCGGGTGAGGCAGACCTAGTTTCACCTGCGACCCGGCCCTTTTGCATACCCTGCCCAAGGCCGAACGCTCCCCGGCCTCACGCGTGCTGGCTCCGCTCACTCTATGTCTTTTGGACTGCAGGGGAGCTCATGGAGCTGATCCGCAGAGAGGGCAGGAGGATGACGACCGCGCAGCCCTCTGAGACCACCGTAGGCAACATGGTGCGGAGAGTTCTTAAGATCATCCGGGAGGAGTATGGCAGGTCAGGCTCATGCACTGTGCTCCAGGTTGGATTTAGTAGCGCTTTTGTACGAGCCCTTATCCATGCTTGAGACTTTATTGTAGCTGAACAGCCCCTGTTATCTGTCTGACCACTCCTCCCCACCTCCCTTTTTGATCTTTTTGCCTTCCTAGACTCCACGGACGCAATGACGAGAGTGATCAGCAGGAGTCCCTGCATAAGCTCTTGACATCCGGAGGCCTGAATGAGGATTTCAGCTTCCATTATGCCCAACTTCAGTCCAACATCATTGAGGCGATTAATGAGCTGCTAGTGGAGCTGGGTAAGAGCCCTGATCACTGGGTGGACAGGACAGGCTGCAGACAAACAAGGGAACAAGAGCTCCTGGAAGTTGTTCATCAGCGGAGCTGGGAGATTATCAACCTACTGGTTCTCAGAGGTTTGCCCTCCTTCCTGATTAAATGTTGGAATAGATGGCAGGACTAAATTAATTACCCCCTGAACTTTTACTTACAGACCAACCCTTTAGAGACTCCAGATGCACTGTGGCAGTGACTCTTATTAAGACTGAGTTTTATTTTCAATTTAAAGGAAACGAAGTCCCTAAAACTATTGAACTTCCTTCCTCTTGAATGTTTACACACACCTCTATACCAACTCCATCTCCCTGGCCTTTGTGACCCAAGCGATCAGCACATATTCATTATGTTCAGAGGGTGAAGAAGCTGCTTCCAAATTCCTCCCCTGTTTTTCTCCTCTTACCTCCCTCTCTCAAGTGAGACTTTGCAGCCACTTTTTGGAGGAAGAGTTCTTTTAAGGGGAAGCTCTGCTTATCCCATTCAGCACTTCCCAGATTGCCATTTCTCGCCTGAATTCATTGTCTCCTTTTTTTGTTTTCTGTTTTTTTTTTGAGATAGAATCTCATGTCGCCCTCCGTAGAGTGCTGTGACATTACAACTCACAGCAACTGCAAACTCTTGGGCTTAAGCGATTCTGTTGCCTCAGCCTCCCAAGTAGCTGGGATTATAGGTGTCTGCCACAATGCCCAGCTATTTTTAGAGATGTGGTCGCACTCTGGCTCAGGCTGGTCTCAAAGCTGTGAGCTCAAGCAGTCCACCCACCTTGGCCTCCCAGAGTGAATTTGTTGTCTTCAAAATCAGTTATAAGGAGCTATGGTGGCAGGAGGGGGTTCATGAGTAGGGGTGCTTCCAAGAAACAGGCAGAGAACTTGGGATGTAGAAAATCCCAGAGGAGTGGGGCTTTTAAGAAATTATGACATTTTATTTAAAACAGCAGGCCTGCAATACGCAGGGTCTCCTAGGTGGGAGTGTATATGAAGGGCAGATGTCCTTTTCTATACTTTGGTCATGTCTGTTTGTGTTGTAGCATGGCAGTATCACATTTTTCTTACAAAACTGTTCTTGTAGAAGGGACAACTGAGAACATTGCAGCCCAAGCCCTGGAACACATCCACTCCAATGAAGTGATCATGACCATTGGCTTCTCCCGAACAGTAGAAGCCTTCCTCAAAGAAGCTGCCCGAAAGAGGAAATTCCATGTCATTGTGGCAGAGTGTGCTCCTTTCTGCCAGGTAGGGGGATTGCTGGAATTGCTAAGATAAAGTAAGACATTTAAGGACTTTTCAGGTTGTCATCCTGTGAACATTCTTAAGCATTGGTTTAAGAAAGTTGGGTGAACTGCTGAGGCCAAAGAAAAGTAAATCTTTATTGTTTTAGAAATCAAAATGTCCTTGAAGATGACTGAATATTTGATCTGCTCTCACTCAATCCTTAGGGTCTCAAAAAGGAAATAATGGGTCTTATAAAGGAAATAGGGAAGACTGCCAGATGTTGTGAATACTGAGCCAGGAGTTATCTTTTCAGCTAGCTCGATTATGCAAGCAAGCTGTATTTCCAGTTTTGTGCTTGCTCTAGAGCTACGGTGGAGTATTATACATTTATTAGCTTCCCTTGGGCTTCTCTGAAGCTTATCAGAGCTACCATAGGAGAAAAATGAGTTATCTGTTGGAAGTTGCATACTGGATATGCCCACTTCACAGAATTCGCCAGATCCAGTTACATTTGAGAGCTCTTTTCACTGTCTCTCACTCTTTCCACTAGCATTAGTCTTCTGTCCTATTGCAGGGTCATGAAATGGCTGCCAATCTGTCCAAAGCAGGTATTGAGACAACTGTTATGACTGATGCTGCTATTTTTGCTGTTATGTCAAGAGTCAACAAGGTGGGTGTGTTTGGAGTTATTGTGTTGAATTCATGAGGATTATAATTCTAAAATATTGTATTTTATCTCCTCCTATAATAGTCATGGTAAAGGAAGAGTTTCCAGGACCTTTTGGGAGTCCGTATTTAGGCCTTTTAAATCTATTAACTAAGTTCTTTTTACTGTTCGTCACGTGGAGTAGCCTCTATATGTGATTAAAGCACTGAAAAGAATTAAGTAAAGAAGAAAGAAAAGAATCAAGTAGAGCTAAGCCAGGAGTGTCATCGGCTAGGGATTGGCTACACAGCTCCCTCCTCATACTCCAAGAACCTGGCACTGGTGGATGGTGAATGATAAAGCTCCTGGCTTCTCAGATGGTGTGGCATATCTGTTTCCAGAAAATAGGGGGCAGACAGCAGTAGGTTTTGCAGTTTCTTGTCCCTTTTTTTTTTTTTTTGGCTGAGGGTGGGTTTGAACCCACCACCTCTCGTATATGGACTCCTCAAGCCACAAGGACTGCCCCTCTTGTCCCATCTTGCATTAATTCTTTTCTGGGTAATGCACTTTTAAGTCAGAACTTGTACTGAATGAGCCTAGGATCTTTTTCCCTCTACTGCTCTGTGGCACATCTGGATGCCAGGTCTGAGGCCTGAGCATTCAGCCTCTTGTGGCTATTGGCCCTTTCAAGGCTCTCCCTCCAGGGTGGCTGACAGTTTTCTTCCTATTCCCAAGGTGATCATCGGCACAAAGACCATCCTGGCTAATGGTGCCTTGAGAGCGGTGACAGGAACTCACACTCTGGCGCTGGCAGCGAAGCACCATTCCACCCCACTCATCGTCTGCGCACCTATGTTCAAACTCTCTCCACAGGTCTGTCTGTCTGTCTGTCTCTAGCAGGTAGCCAACAGAGAGAAGGAAGCCACAGTGTAGATTTGAACTCTGGGCCTCAACCTACTTATTCTGGGGCCTCTTTTTGTCTGCATTTACTCAATGGATTAGATTTAGTGGTGAATGGAGAGAGCCACATAAGTCTTAGTCCAGGAAAAACATTCAATAGTTATAATCTGCCAGCATTAGGAAGTCAAAATTATATCAGGACAATATGTAGTTGGGAAAGGCCCTTTGCTTACAATTGCTACCACTCCCTGTTACCTTGACCGGTTTTGAAGATGCTAAGCAGGTTGAAACTAGGATCATGGAATCTGTTTTATTGGTCATGGTTCCAGGGCCTGTCCTCTGTAGCCTGAATACAAGCAGTTACTAAGTGAAGAGCCATTGCATCAGTGACTGAAGATATTTGCTTTGACAATATCAGCCTATTCATATGTCTCTTTTTTAAAAATTGAGGTGAAATTCACATAACATACAATTAACCACTTTAAAATATACAGTTCAGTGGTATTTAGTCCATTGACAGCATTGTGCAACCACCACTCTCTAGTTTGAAAACCTTTTCATCGTCCCTAGAAAACACTCTATATCCATTGGACAATCCCTCCTCATTCCTCCTTCTCCCCATCTCCTAGTAACAGCTAATGTGCTTTCTGGCTCTGTGGATTTGCCTGTTTTGGATATTTTGTATAAAGAGAATCACACAATAAGAAGTCTCAGACATTTTATGTCTGACACCTTCACTTAGCATGATGTTTCCAAGGTTTATCCATGTTGTAACATAGGTCAGAATGTCCTTTCTTTTTTTTTTTTTTTTTTTTTTTTGTTGAGACAGAGTCTCACTATGTCACCCTTGCTACAGTGCTGTGGTGTCACAGCTCACAGCAACCTCAAACTCTTGCACTCAAGCGATTCTCTTGCCTCAGCCTCCCAAGCAGCGGGGACCACGGGTGCCTGCCACAATGCCTGGCCACCTTTCTTTGCAGTTGTCATTGTTGTTTTTAGCTGGCTTGGGCTGTGTTTGAACCTGCCACCCCTGGTGTATGTGGCTGGCTCCGTAACCACTGTGCTGCAGGTGCCGAGCCAGAGTGTCCTTTCTTTTTAAGGCTGAATCATCTTCCATTATATGAATATACCTCTATTTATCCCTTCATCTGTTGATTCTGCCTTTTGGGTTTTATGAATAATGCTGCTATAAGCATTTGTGTATAAGTTTTCTGTGTGGACATATGTTTTCATTTTCCTTGGGTATGTTAGCTAGGCATGGAATTGCTGGGTCTCTGTTTCTTTGAAAACTTTTTCTAATATGTTTATTAAAAAAAAAACAAAAAACTTTTTTCTAGTTCCCCAATGAAGAAGATTCATTTCATAAGTTTGTGGCTCCTGAAGAAGTCCTGCCTTTCACAGAAGGTACAGAAGTTGCGCGTGTGTGTGCGTGCGTGTGTGTGTGTGTCTTGGGGTTTTATGCATGCTTGTGTTTTGGTCTTTGTGTTATTTTGGTGGTCAGGAGAATCGATTGAATGCGTTCAGGGTGTGTTTTTTTAATCATACTTCTTGTGGGGACTGTTTTCTTTAGCAGCTCAAAGTGCTTGGGGGACCTATCTGATCCATGGTAATTTGTTCTGAGACTAATAGATTTTAGCCGAGTTACTGGGGCGATGGAGGGTTGGATCACCCAGCATTAACTAGATTTTCTTTGTGTATTATTTGAGATACAGGAAATAACCAAGTAGGAAAATGTACCTGTTTCAGTTGTTACAGGGAGTCATTTTGGTGAACTGACTGCCAAAGGAAGCAGGCTCTGTAATATAGATTGCTTTGGGTGTTGGGGGTCCTTTTCTTTGGCTTCTAAAGACAGCAGCTCAGCTCCATAAGCCTGCTGCCTCATCAGCGGTTAAATTGGCCTTACACCTGTTGAAAGGAAATCCCAGTGCTTGGGATCCTAATTCTTGGAAGTTAAATGACCTCATTTGTTTATTTAGACAATTCCTTGTTCAAGAAGTAGTTATGGGCGGCACCTGTGGCTCAAGGAGTAGGGCACTGGTCCCATATACCAGAGGTAGCAGGTTCAAACTCGGCCTGGTCAAAAAAAAAAAAAAAACCTGCAAAAAAAAAAAAATAGTATTTATTAAGCAACAACGGTGTATCCAGCGCTATCCTAGGCACTAGGGATATAACAATGAATAAGAGAGGTAAAGCCCTGTTCCTATAGAGCTTACATTCTGTGGAAGACAGATGAGTAAATGTTAGATTGTGGGATATTTTAGGAAGAAATCTAGGAAGGGTGATGTGATAGAAAGTAGGTAGAGAGTAATTAAGGTTGGGGGTCTTAATGAGATTACATTTCAGCTGAGTCTTGAATGAGTAGAGCCCAGCACATGATGATCAAAGAAAGAGCTTTCCAGGTGCTGGTGCGAGGGCCTGAAATGGGTATGTGCCTCACCTTTTGGAAAAAGGTGGCCATGTGGCTGGAAAGTAGGGAGTGGTGCGAATTGTAATTTATGTGGTATGGCAGGGAGTGGCCAAATCCTGACATTTGTAGTCCCAAGTTTGAATTTTATTTTCAGGGCTATGCAAAGGCATTGGAGAGTTTTAAGCAAGGAGTATTGTGATCTGAAGTTTAGCTTCCTTTCTGTGGATAGCTAGTATTCCTATATTATCAAGCCTAAAATCTATATGCTACTGAACTATCAGAGTAGAAGCCTCTGTTTTTTTCTTTAGCACATGTGCTTGCCTTTCAGGGGACATTCTGGAGAAGGTCAGTGTTCATTGCCCTGTGTTTGACTACGTCCCCCCAGAGCTCATTACCCTCTTTATCTCCAACATTGGTGGGAATGCACCATCTTACATCTATCGCCTGATGAGTGAACTCTACCACCCGGATGATCATGTCCTATGACCACCACCTGTCCTAAGCAGAAATCGCTTGGGCAGACCCAGAATGGAGAGAGACTTCAGTGCTGCTGCTGAAACCCGTCCTTCTTGCAGTGGGGGAGTGAACAGGAGTCAAACTGGAAAAAGCCTTGATACTGTCACCTGCCCTTTTAGTCAACCCACAAAAAGGCACACATCCAGGCCTGCTTTTTGCCTTTCAGGCCTTAACAGAGCAGCAGAGCTTCACTTACTGATTTTGGAGTCTCTTAGTGACTGTGGCTGCATCTGTTGCAGGAACTTAAACTTTATGGTTCAGTGGTGTGTTAAACTTAGCACGGAGTAACTTGCTGGGATACAGATTTTTGCTCAGAAATGGCTACCACACCTCTTCCTAGGCTGTGCCAATAAAAGCTACTTGAAGGTTCCTGAGTTGGTTTATTTATTGTCCTGCTCTGATTGAACTGCTTGAAACAGCAGCAGCAGAGTCCTTTTGGTGTTTTCATAGAGGGCGGTAATTAGAAAAGTCTAAAACATAGAAGAGTTGTTACCGAATGGAAGTATTTATAGTTTTCTTTATAATTCACTGGAAATGGCCCTGAAGAACTTGTTAGTCTGAGAGAATGGTTCCAAAATCTCTGCAATCATCAGAATCAACTGGGAGCTTCACCTCAGATCTACTGCATCTAATCTCTGGGGTAGCACGTGGAATGTGTGGAATGCTGCTCAGAAAAGGATCTTCTCATGCACTGCTTATAGGACTATTAATTGGTATGACCTTAAAAGGTCGGACATTTACACCGTGGAACATCATTATGTAGACAAGGCTACAGAAGTTTCAAAGGGTGGTTGGAGGGTAGGATCTGGATTAAAGACGTTTTTAGCTGATTCACCCTGTGTTTAATATGAATTAATTCCTGTTATTTAAAAATCTGTACATTATGGCGGGGTGTGGTAGTCACACCTGTAATCTCAGCATTTCAGCAGGCGCACAGTGAGACCCTATCTATCTATACCTGTTTTCTTTGTTTAATCTTATTTTCTTTTTTTTTTTTTGAGACAGAGCCTCAGCTATTGCCCTGGGTAGAGTGTCATGGCATCACAGCGCACAGCAACCTCCAACTCCTGGGCTCAAGCAATTCTCCTGCATAAGCCTCCCAAGCAGCTGGGACCACAGGTGCCTGCCACAACGCCCCGGCCGTTTCTTGGTTGCAGCCGTCATTGTTGTTTGGCAGCCTGGGCTGGATTCGAACCCGGCCAGCTCAGGTGTATGTGACTGGCGCCTCAGCTGCTTGAGCCACAGACGCTGAGCCTGTTTAATCTTTTTTTTATTTTGAGACAGAGTCTCACTCGACTGCCTAGGGTAGAGTGCTATGGCATCTTAGTTCACAGCAACCTCAGTCTCTTGGGCTCAAGAGATCTTGCCTCAGCCTCCCGAGTAGCTGGGACTACAGGTGTGCACCACCACACCCAGCAGTTTTCTACTCTTAGTAGAGATGGTGTCTCACTCTTGCTCAAGCTGATCTGGAACTTGTGATCTCAGGCAATCCACCTGCCTTGGCCTCCCAGAGTGCTAGGATTACAGGCATGAGTGAGACACAGCAATGGGGCTGGGACCCAGTCTCTTTAAAAAAAAGGGGGGAAAAAATCTGTACATTAAAATATCAGGTTTATTGCTTTCCTTAAAAACTCAGATTTGTCACGTCTCAGTCCACATTGCCAAGTGGGTAGCATCTGATTCCATTAGATGGAATACACTCAGTTTACTCTGATTCCTACCAGATCTATTTTACATGTTTACATTACCTGCCTAACCCCTGTAGATACTTGAATCATGACCATTGTGTTAAAAGAATGGGGCAGATTTGGGCCGAGCACAGTGGCTCATGCCTGTAATCCTAGCATGGTGGGAGACTGAGGCAGGTGGATTGCCTGAGCTCACTAGTTTGAGACCAGCCTGAGCCAGAGCAAGACTTCATCTCTAAAAAAACTAAAGCTCACTGGGCTTGGTGGCCTATGGTAGTCCCAGGTGCTTGGGAGGCTGAGACAAAGAGAATCACTTGAGCCCAAGAGGTTAAAGTTACTGTGAGCTGTGATGGTATATCACTCTACTGGGAAAGTGAGACTCTCCAAAATAAAAAAGAAAGAATGGGGTAGATTTGCAAGGAGGTCCATTTTTATATTCTGTTGTCTAAAAATAAGCTGGAAAAAAGCTGTAGAGCAATATGCATATGACCCTATTTCATTAAATGTACACGGGAAAGTTTAAAAGAGTATAACATTAAATAAACAGTGGCAAGAAGGGGGACATCTAGATTCTATTCCTAATGTGTTAGTAATTTGCAGTTTTTTATCTAAAATGTGGGCCTGATGGTCTAGATGATTCGCCATGTTCAGAAACTAGTGATTCAAAGCAGAGGAACCCAGGGTGCCTGTCACAGGGCTGGCCCTCTCCCCCTGCAGCAGTATCTGGGTAGGAGCACTAGGACTCTGCACTTGTAACCAGCACCTGCAGGGTTTAACAGGTGGTTTGGTTTTTTTTTTTTTTTTGTATCAGTAGGTACTCAGGCTGGTTTTCTTTTTTTTTATAGAGACAGTCTCACTTTATTGCCCTCAGTAGAGTGCCATGGTGTCACACAGCTCACAGCAACCTCCAACTCCTGGATTTAGGTGATCTCTTGCCTCAGCATCCTGAGTAGCTGAGACTACAGGCACCCGCCACAACGCCCGGCTATTTTTTTGTTGCAGTTCGGTCAGCGCCCTATTCACTGAGCCACAGGCGCTGCCCAGGTGTTTTTTTTTTGTTTTAATTTTCTTTTCTTTTTTTTTGAGACAGAGTCTCACTTTGTCACCCTTGGTAGAGTGCCATGGTGTCACAGCTCACAGCAACCTCAAACTCTTGGGCTTAAGCGATTCTCTTGCCTCAGCCTCCCAAGTAGCTGTGTCCATAGGCGCTGGTCACAATGCCCTTCTATTTTTTTTGTTGTAGTTGTCATTGTTGTTTGGGGAGCTGAGGCTGGGTTCCCGTCAGCCCTGGTGTATGTGGCCAGCGCCCTAACCGATGAGCTACAGGTGCTGAGCCTTAACAGGTGATTTGGAGCCACTCTTTGGTAAACACTGGTCAGAGGTAGGTTTTAAAGAGAAAAGCCTCTACTCTTTGCTATGGATTCAAAATAGATTTGTTTGCCTTAGACCTCTTGTTTTCCTGAGGGAAAAAACAAGACTGAAGAGAGTCAGAATTTAAGACTGACCTGAAAGCTGTGTGACTCAGAAGAGCCTGAGTCACAGGCCTCAGTCTGCCACTTATTTCTTAAAGCATCTAAGACCCCATGCTTTCCCAGTGAAGTGCCTTGTAGCTACCAATTACAAGCAATTGTCTCCTGCGAAGGCACCAATTCTAGCAACAACTCACTTGGGTACAATTGTGTGGTTTGGAGTAAAAGTGGCAGTGAAGCAAGGACCTTAGATCTGTTCTTGGCTCCAAAAATGCTTTATGATACTTGTCCTTTGTGCATCTTAGTCTAAAATTAGCAGCAGAACCCTTCCCAGGCAAAGCTGCAGTAGCTGAAGGGCAGAGGCTCTGTCTCTGGCCAGCATCACTGCACTTAGAACAGAAGAACTGCAGGAATGCATATTCTTTAGAATCTTTCTTACCCCCATAAACCCGAAAAAGCTCATCTTCCCAATTCCCTCTCCCTCTGTTCAATTTGAAGAGGGGTAAATATTGGGAAGAGAACTTGAACTAAACAGAGAGAGACTGAGGAATTCCCTGCTGACTCACTACCTGTCAGCCTGTTTGAGAAAACCTCTGGCCACTTGGAGAGGAACAAGGATTCCGTGGATATGAAAGTCTTCCTGAATATGCTAACGAGACCAAGTTAGATAACATAATGCAGTTTGTAAGACACTTTTCCCACGGTTTCTATCTTCCAGTTGGGGCAAAGGGCAGGAAAGGCACAGTTCTTGGAACTCAAAGCAGGAACAGAAATGCCTAATTTAGCCTCAGAAGAGAAGTCTTTGAAAAATGTTGTACCAAGAAAACTGAAGTGTAAAATGATACCTCAAAGAAATCAGTGCGGGTACCCGAAGGATCCCAAGTTCCACAGATGTGCTTCAAAACCATTTCACAAAGCAATCTGTTGCATCTGTTTTGGGTCGACAAAGGCTGCTAGTGTACTACTTCCACCGTGGAGCTACGTGACTCTAATACTGCGTATGTAGAATGCAGTAGATCAGGAACCACTGTGCTATAAAGATCACACCAGATGGTGAGACGAGGCCCCATGCTACCCACCTATCCTTGCAAAAACTCCCTCTGCAGACATGCACCTAGTTGACTCAAAAGAGCTATTTTGAAATTTGGTTTAGAAGTGTTTTATATCTGACTGACCTTGCTTTGAATTATTCTTTCATTGACCACACAGCTGTTCCAGGATATTGCACCATGGCGCAGCAATTATTATTAATAAAGAGCCATAGTCTAAGCTGCCAGTCTCTGCGTCACCCACACAATGGAGCACAGGCCTTGAGCCTAAGCGCTCTTGAGCTAGTGGTTGCTTGGTGTTATATTAAATACTGGGCTGGAGAGAAGGATCCTTCCAGTAGTATTTTTTCAAGCATGTTACATTTAGAATTAAGACCTGCCCAGAGAAGAAGTTACTTAGTGGTGAAGAAGCCAAAACTTGATAAGATTCCTAAAATTCATCATTTACATGTAAAATTCTATAGTTATGTTATGTAACAGTAAACTGCTAATAGCAGTAAGTAACTCCAGACCATCTCTTTTTAATTTGTTTGTTTGGATCACTGTAAGACAGTTCTTGTTTTTTTTTGTTTTTTGAAACAAAGTCGCCCTTGGTAGAGTGTCATGGCGTCATAGCTCATAGCAACCTCTAACTCTTGGGCTTAAGCAATTCTCTTGCCTCAGCCTCCTGAGTAGCTGGGACTACAGACACCTGCCACAACACTGGGATATTTTTAGAGATGGGGTCTTGCTTTGGCTCTAGCTGGTTTTGAACCTGTGAGCTCAGGTGATCCACCCACCTCGGCCGCCCAAAGTGCTGGGATTACAGGCGTGAGCCACGGTGCCTGGCCTTTTCTTGTTTTTGAAGTAAACAAGAGCTAGTGTCAGGCTAGGCTGGTCCAATCCTACTTCCACAGGCTGCTGCTGGAGTCAGGTTAGCTCCTCCTCCATAGGTTACAGAAAGCAGGACACTCATTCCCACAAGCTCTGATCAGGTTCCCTGAACTGTGTCAGATGTTTCTGGATAAGACTGAGTGCTCTGTAGTGGACAGGCATGAGATGAAAATGACCCAAGGGTTGGGACAACCATAAGCCATATGATAACCTCTATTTTCTTTATAGCCCCCACCCCCACTGAATGATGGCTTAATGAGTAAGTAGAGGGCTAGAAGGAAGAAGGAAAGAGGATTTGGTGCAGATTATTCAGTGTTTTGGTTTCCCAGACCTCCTTCTTTTCCCCTGATGGCCCTACCTTTTTGCTGTCTCACTATTGATGGGCTACTTTAGTTGAGAAAGGGCAAAATAGACATGATAGGTAGTGGCCAACAAACTGTTCGGCTCTCTTTGTTAGCCTGCTTTTGTAAGGGCTTTAGGGAACAGGTGGCCTTCCTGATGGAAACGGAGTGAGTCTGGTTCTGGCCAGAAACTGCTCTCTTCACTCAGCTGTGCTGCAATTGGCTCCCAGCAGAAGCTTCAGCTGCGCTGGCTTGTCAGGGCCTCTAGGAACTCAGGTGCTCATCTAGTGTTCTCACTTGGCAACGCTTCCTCAGCACCCTGTACATCTCTGGAACTCGGTCTTGGGCACCCTTCTTCTCTCCCTGTTTAGCTTGCCTTGGTTTTCTCACTGTTGTGTCCAAATGCCAGCTCTTCATTTGTGTCTGCCCTCTCATTGCTGGAACCACTCCATTCTCACTGCTATGGAGTTCCAGATCCCCAGTGAGGCTCTGGACCTTACTCGAGCCCCTCCTGGCTCTCCCTGCATTCTAGCCTACACGCCATGCTTTGCCTTAACTCTGCGGATGCCAGCGCCTACTGGGACTGTCACCTCCTCTCAGTAATAAAGAGCTACCTATGACTCAGTGATCCCTAAGTCGATATGAAATTACTATAGTCTATCAGGTTCCTTGTCTCTCTTCCTAACTGAAGTTAAGTCTCTTAAAAGTAGAGACAGCCATATGTGCCTTTATTTCTCAATAAAGTTTTGATGTTACCAAAAAAAGGACCTCTCAAGAATGGCCTCATTTCACATCTCATCTCTCAAGTTTTACTCTAAGTTACTAAAGCCTCCATCATCCAGAATCTAATAAAGTGGAACCATCAAAGTTACAAACTAATGAATTCTTAAGAAATTAAAACTACATGATAAGGGACAGCATGGGATTCAGGGGAAAGGTGTGCAATTTGAAATCACACATGGGTGAATTCTGGCTCACAGCCAGGTTGTCAGCAAACCAGTTAACATCTCTGAGCCCCTGTTTGTGTACCAGCCTCCTTGGAGAATTGTAAAGATGAGAAATAATGATTGTAGACAAGTAAAGATGAGAAATAGTTATTGTAGACAAAGCACTGGGTATATAGTAATCCCTCAAGAATAACTATTATTCTTGCTACTGAACCCAGAAAACTTGGATACCACTCTCAGGTTTAATACTTATTAGCTGTGTGATCTTAGACAAATCACTTAATATTTTTCAGCCTTCGTTTTCTCCTTTGTAAAATGGGTAGAAAAATACCATCATATATTATGGGTTGTCAAGAAATTCAAATAATGGGCTGGGCACAGGGGCTCACATCTGTAATCCTAGCAATTTGGAAGGCTGAGGCAGGTGGATTGCTAGAGCTCAGGAGTACGAGCCTGAGAAAAGGGGAGACTCTGTCTCTTCTAAAAATAGAAAAATTGAGGCAAGAGGATTGCTTGAGCCCAAGAGTTGGAGGTTGCTATGAGCTATGATGCCATGGCACTCTGCCCAGGGCAACAGCTTGACACTCTGTCTCAAAAAAATAAAAAGAAATTCAAGTAAAATAAGGTATGTGAAAAATTATTTTGTAAACCTTTGAATACCATATGGGCATTAATGATTATGATCATGGTGCTAGAAAATTAAATATAGAAGATATTAAAATATCTGTCCTTATGGCACATGACTTAAAACAAAACAGAACACAATAAAAACCTAACAGGTGATAAAAGTAATCTATAAGATATTTTTGGCTAATAGGTCGTTTTTATGCTGATGCATGCTACAGAGCTTATAAATTATTAAACAAGGATAATTATCTCTTACATTGCTTAAGTCAGTCTAGTTACATAATTTATCAAGAATTTTTTGTAATCTTCTATACGCTCAAGAAAACAGTAGTTTGGGCTTGGCGTCTGTGCTTAGTGGTTAGGGCACCGACCACATAACACCGAGGCTGGCGGGTTCGAGCCCAGCCCGGGCCTGCTAAACAATGACAACTACAACAAAAAAACAGCCAGGTATTGTGGCAGTGACTGTAGTACCAGCTACTTGGGAGGCAGAGGCAAGAGGATCACTTGAGACCAAGAATTTGAGATTGCTGTGAGCTATGATGCCATCGCACTCTACCAAAGGTGACAGAGTAAGACTCTGTCTCCAAAAAAAGAAACAACCAAAAAAACCCTCCGGGGCGGTAGCTCTAGAGAGTGGAGGCAGTGGACCAAGGTGCACGGCCCACCTGGGCTTGGAAGCATAGCCCCTGACAGCCTTGCAAATGCCCTGAAAATACTGTCCTTTCTAAGGTCATGTCTCCCAGTCTGTGAAACCCCACTTATATGCATTCAGGAGAATAAAGGTCATCTAGAATGCGGTGCCTATTCTTCAGGGTTCCAATTACATCACTCTACAAAGATCCCCTTGAAAGTGAGTGCAGATTTCCCCTGGACCTTCTCTGGGGCACACACTAATGAATACAGAACTTTCACTGCTCCTGTACGATTCACTCCAGGGTTGCTGGCAGAGGAGCTTTTCTTCCATAAGCACAACTTTGTTTCCTGTATTAAAACACGAGGAAAATCGTTCCATTGATATAAAGCCATTTGGAGCAGGCTGGCCAGGAAATAAAAAGGTGGAAATTCTCATTGCATCATCTTAATAATTGTATAGTACCCAGTGACAGTAAACATTACCGGCTGGTTTTTGCTGGTTTTTTTTACCTTCCTATAGTTTACTTAGCATTTTTTTTTTTTTTTTGGAGACAGAGCTCAAGCTGTCACCCTGGATAGAGTGCTGTGGCATCACAGCTCACAGTAACCTCCAATTCCTGGGCTCAAGCGAGTCTCTTGCCTCTGCCTCCCAAGTAGCTGGGACTACAGGCAGCTGTTCAACGCCTGGCCATTTTTTTTTTTTTTTTTTTCTGTTTGTAGCCGTCATCATTGTTTGGCGGGCCCGGCTGGATTCAAACCCACCAGCTCAGGTGTACGTGGCTGGCGCTTTAGCCCGTTGAGCCACAGGTGCCGTGCCAGTCTACTTAGTCTTATTAACGATGAATCAAGTCCCCTGAAAAGGTGGGGAAGTACAGATTGAGAGTAGCATAATAAGCATTTGAGAAAGATCAGTCTTTGTCTCAAGTGAAATTATAAGGCCATTAGATTGGCATAATGTAATAAAACCAAGATACTATTTGAACAGGACCAAGAACCCTTGTCTACTGAAAGAAAATAAAAGATATAGAACATTCCAGGTTAGGCTAAAGAAATAATGCTGCATTTTGATATGATCACTGCTTTCATGTAAAGATACTTTTTTTTTTTTTTTTTTGGCCGGGGCTGGGTTTGAACCCGCCACCTCTGGCATATGGGGCTGGCGCCCTACTCACTGAGCCACAGGCGCCACCCGGATACTTTTTTTTTTTGAGACAGAGTCTCACTTTGTCACCCTGGGTAGAATGCTTGGCATCTTAGCTCACAGCAACCTCCAACTCTTGGGCTTAAGTGATTCTCTTGCTGCAGCCTCCTGAAGAGCTGGGACTACAGATGCCCTCCACAATGCCCGACTATTTTTTAGAGACAGGGTCTCGCTCTTGCTCAGGCTGGTCTCCAACTCGTAAGCTCAAGCAATCCACCTGCCTCAGCCACCCATAAAGAGTTACTTTATAATGTAAAAAAAAATATTTTTAAAAACTCATAGTACTTTCAGGCGGCTCCTGTGGCTCAGCGAGTAGGGTGCCGGCCCCATATACCGAAGGTGGCAGGTTCAAGCCTGGCCTCGGCCGAACTGCAAAACAAAAAAATAGCCGGGCGCTGTGGTGGGCACCTGTAGTCCCAGCTACTAGGGAGGTTGAGGCAAGAGAATCGCTTAAGCCCAAGAGCTGGAGGTTGCTGTGAGCTGTGTGATGCCATGGCACTCTACCCAGGGCGATAAAGT
>CAUYON010106924.1:0-32149 GCA_963573935.1 Arctocebus calabarensis
CTGGTGCGGCCCCTCCCTGGTGCAGGCCCCGCCCTGGTGCGGCCCCTCCCCATGGTGCGTCCCCACCCCATGGTGCGTCCCCTCCCCCTGGGGCATCCCCGCCCCAAGGTGCGGCCCCTCCCGGGTGCGGGCCCCTCCCCAGGGGGCGGCCCCCCCCTGGTGCGCCCCCTCCCTGGTGCGGCCCCCCCCTGGTGCGTCCCCTCCCCATGGTGCGTCCCCCTCCCCATGGTGCGGCCCCTCCCTGGTGCAGGCCCCTCCCTGTGGTGAGACCCCCTCCCTGGTGCGGCCCCTCCCTGTGGTGCGACCTCCTCCCTGGTGCGGCCCCTCCCTGTGGTGCGACCCCTCCCCGTGGTGCATCCCCTCCCTGGTGCGTCCCCTCCCCATGGTGCGTCCCCTCCCCATGGTGCATCCCCTCCCCAAGGTGCGGCCCCTCCCTGGTGCAGGCCCCTCCCCATGGTGCGGCCCCTCCCTGGTGCGGCCCCTCCCTGGTGCGGCCCCTCCCTGGTGCAGGCCCCTCCCTGGTGCGGCCCCTCCCCATGGTGCGACCCCTCCCTGGGTGCGGCCCCTCCCCGGGGTGCAGGCCCCTCCCTGGTGCGGCCCCTCCCTGTGGTGCCCCCCACCCCGTGGTGCCCCTTCAGGCCTGCAACTGAGCCCCGAGGTGGGGTGGGACATGCGCAGTTGTCTTTCCTTCCCTCCGTTTTAATGCAGTTTTGCCCCTGTAACGAAAGGCCGTAGAGGAGGGACTTACAAAACACTAAAAATTTATTCCACACAGTTCTGGAAGCTAGGAGTCTGAGATCGAGGTGCTGGCGGATTCAGTGTCTGGCAAGGGCCAGGTTCGGGTTCATGGCTGACATCTTCCTCCTGCTCCCTGATGTGGCTGAAGGGGCGAGGCAGCCCTCTGGGGTCTGTTATAAGAGAGCCGATCCCATTCATAAGGCTCTGCCTCCATGAGCTAATGTGAGACCCCCACCCTCACTTGGGGGTGAGGATTTCAATGTATGAGTTTGGCGGACACAAATGGACCATGACACTCTCATCATCAAAACCTTCATTTCTTGCCTTCTTTCTCAGAGGAGTGACAGCTCCGTGGGAAGTGTATGATGGCCGAGTCAGCCAAACCCAGATGCCAGACCTACAAAAACTCTGTTTAGGAGGCTCAGCATTTAGAAAGGCAACTTCCCCAAGGAGGGGCGGATGCCGCTGCTCATGGAAGAGGCCGGGTCCTGCCCCCACCCAAGCCCTGCGGCCATGGGCTCCTGCCAAGGCTTCTCAACAGGTCACCACACGTAAGGGCTGCAGTGAGTGAATAATGAGCGGGCTCTGGAAGTCTGTATTGTTATCTTTCTTTCATGTGGCTGTGGATCCACAACAGAGCCTTAATGCTGTAGATAGTTCAGGCCACGTTCTCTAGCTGCAATGTAATGAAAATAAAAATAAAAATTAAAGAACAAATTAGAAACAGACAGGAAAAGACCTGTGTCTTGGAAAATTAAAACAATCATCTCATGGATAAAAGAGAAAAATCAAATCAAAAGTGACAAAATATTTAGAAAGAGTGTAAATGAAAAAGGTCTATGTTAGAGCTCATACGATGTGGCTTGGACCATAGTAGAAAGCAAGTTTGTAGTCTCAACATCGCCAAAGGAAATTAATTAGGAAATTATTCAAAAGAAAAGACAGACTGGAGGAAAGCAGAAGAAAGGGCTGCAGATAAGAGCAGAGGTAATTAATCAGGAACAGAAACGCAGCAGAGCTGGTCAACCAGAATCAAGAGCTGCCCCCTTAGAGGAGAGCAGATAAGCGGCTAACGAGGCCGGAACAAGACTCGGCACATGGACACTCCACACAAGACGAGCCTCAGATAAGCCAGAAGGTGAAGAAAACTGTGCTTACAATTTATGTTAAAAGAGTTTGAAAATGTGGTTGAAGAAGATAATTTTAGGGAAAAGTACCTATTATTAAACTAAATTGAGTAAGTGGCAGATACTTAACCACTCCAACATCTACCCAGAACATTTGGGGAAGCTGCAAAGAATCGCAGCAACAGAGTGGAACTTGTGTGTGTGTGTATGTGTGTCTGTGTGTGAGTGTGCTTGTGTGTGTGGCTGTGAATACATGTGTGCTCACGCATATGTGAATCCACATTCATATGTGCATGGCTTGTGTGTGTGCATGGTTGTGTGTGCATAGTGTTTGTGTGCATGGTGTGTGTGTGCATAGTGTTTGTATGCATGGTGTGTGTGTGTATGTGTGCATGCATGCCATGGGCAGGGCTTTAGTCTTCCATAATTTCCTTTATGCTCCCCAAGCTCTTCCAAATGCAAATTATATCAGTCTCCTATGGGATGGCATTGTGCTTTGCCGGCCACTGTGCTGGTGCCCTGCTGTTAGTCCCTCTGGCCTTGCTCAGTGTTGCAGGAGGCTGACTGCATGGGCCAGACCCCTGCAGCTTCTCTGCTCTTTTTCTGCATCTACTTGCACCTGAACTTCCTCTCTGCTTCTGCCCGGAGTTTTCTGCTCTGCTCAGCTGGTGCGTCTGCCTTGGAGACGGGCCCCTCAGCTGCCCTTGCAGGAAGCACTTGCTCCCAGCTGTGAGAGTGCTTCGGGGTGTGCTCAGTGGAGAGGCCCACTGGGCCTGGGTCCAGCTGTTCATGCATTGAGAGCCTGAGGGCTTGGATGTCATGGCTGGGCTGTCCTGGCCAGACATGGGACACTGGATGGGCGCTGCTTGCTTGGGCACTGCCTTCTAGGCCAGCCCGGGCCTTGCCAGGCCTGCACAGCAGCTGGATTTCTCCCTCAGTCCAGCCCTGCTACCCACAATCCCACCACCCATGAGATGAGAGAACGAGGGCCTTCGGGGAGCACTGTGGGGAAAGGCAGGTCACTTAACACTGTCCTAGCAGAGGCTACTGGCTCTGATCACACCATTGCTGAGGTCCTTTGGGTAGCTTGTGGGTTGGGGGTTTCACAGAATAGTCTGCTGGAATGTGGCCCCAAGAATTGCACATTAGCTCCCTGGAGCTGGTTTTTGGGGTGGAGTGGCAGCAGGACGGTGAGTGGGAGGGGACCTCAGCATCTCTGTGGCTCTACCTTTAACTACTGTGTTTAGGGCAGTCGCCCCTTGGGGAGAGATGACCTTGCTCCATCTCCAGCTTCTCAGAGCACTGATATGGGGTCAGGGGGCCTGCTGTGCCTGTCACCACTTCAGGCGTTATCCCTGCAGCGGGGGTGGGGGTGTAAGAGGAGTTCCCAGGATAAGGAACTGGGAAGCATTTCGGAGCACAGCTCTGGAGCAGCAGGAGGGTGCTCAGTGGTAGAGAGGCCCCAGTCAGTCTGGTGCACGGAAAAGGCCTCTCGATGGGGCAGGTGGGCCCTCGGTCTTGGGGACTCTGAGGAAGGGAGCTGGGCTGCACTGAGAGGCATGGGACCCCCAAAGTTGTCCTGTTTTGACTAGGAAACTGAGAGTCTGCACCTGGGTCCCCCCACCCCACCCCCAAGACCTGACAAATGGGAATCAACTGGTCACCCTGGAGCTGAAGCAGAGGAGGAGGTGGGGGCGGCTCTGCAGGCTGTGGGGTGTGGGGTGCAGTGGGGGCTGGGCTCTACTTCTCAGAAAGGAGTCAGCCTGGAAGGGCACTCAGGGTGGGGTCACCTAATTGAACTTGTCTTCATTGTACTCTAAGTGAAGAAGGTTTAGAGTTTCCTCATTCAGCCCTAACCACTTACGTTTGTGCAGCTTGGCCTGGTGGAGCAGCCCATCTGGGGGTGCAGGAGCCGGTGTGGGCCCCAGCTCACCCTCACTCTCAGAATTGAGAATTGGGGCCTAGCCTCACCTGTCTGTACCTGGATTTCCTCCTTGTACGATGGGGGCTGCATCCTGCTCCCCAGGACCCTGTCCAGATTAGCTTATCCTGGCTCTAGCCCACACCTGTCCCTTGCTGGGGTCCACCAAGACCTGTTAACCTACGGTGAAAAATTTGTCATGGGTAATGGAAATAAGGTGACTTGAAAGTAGGGTTTCACTGTACTTTAAGAGGTTATCACAAGAGTTTCTCTCATCTGCTTTTCAGGTTAAAAATAGGAGGTATTAAAGTAATCTGTAATTTCATCCCCCGAGGACCCCCCTTGGGACTGGGGACTTTGCCACCTGGGTCTGGCCTGCCCTGCCGTTGTCTGTGTCCAGACCTGTCCAAACCCAGGCGATGCCTGGCGGCAGCTGGTGAAAGAAAACATTTGGCCCTATGGGGGCAGCCCAGCATGGACTGGCTTCAGAGCCCACTGATTCCAACCCCTATCAGCCAGGAACTCAGGAAATGGGGGCAGGGAGAGTGGGGTGCCTGGTTAGGACCAGTCGGAAGATTCTGGAAGAGTGGAACCGGCACTCCATCTCTGTGGGAATGAGAGGCGGCTGAGAGCACTCAGCACCCAGCTATCCACCCCAAGCCTCTGAGAGACAAAGTAGCCCCATCCCCAGGGAGGCGACCCGTGTCAGCACAGCCTCAGGGAGAGTGACTGTGGAACAAGCCTGCTGGTGCTTCACCCCCTGCGCTGAGAGCTGCAGACCTGAGACACTGTGGGCCTCTCACCGCAGGAAAAGCCTTCTACTAAGTCATTATTAAAACCACTTGTCTTTGCCCTGTTTGCATATATAATTCCTGAAGTATTGCCTTCCTAACTGGCCTGGACATTGACATTCAGCAGAGTCCTCTTCCCCCTAAAGGCCCATTGGCCCTTGCCATAAAGCTGTAGCCAGTGTGAGGACGTGAGCCTCCCCCTCCCCCCCAGAGAGTGGAGGCAGTTCCAGTCCCCCTGCCAAACCCAGTCCCCCTGCAGCAGCCTGGAAGTGTCCCTGAAGAGCTCCTACTGTGGGGACCGCCCGGCCCACGTGTGTCCCTTCCCAGCCTGAGTATGTAGTGTGTGTGGGGCTCTTGGCTCAAGCAGCTGTCACAGCAGTTGCAGCCGGTGCGGAGCCCAGCAAAGGTGTCATTACCATCCTCCCCCTGCCCCCACACCCATTTTAGATTAAGAGACAGAGGCGTGGAGAGGTTACAGCCCCCCTGCTGGGTCCGTGGGGTGTTCTTGGGAAGCACTGGGAAGCCAGGGAGTCCTGGGCCCATGGCTGCCACCCCAGGAGACACCAGCCATGGCTGCAGCCCTCTCCCTCCCCGCTGCCCCTTCACCTGGCTCCCTAGTCCCCAGCACGGCAGGACAGGCAGCTCCCCAGGGGAGACCCGACCACACTTGGCAGGAACTCCAGGGTCTTTCTGTGCCCAGTACTCCCTGGAGTGGGGCACATGGTGAGTGAGATGGAGGGATCCAGTCCCAGGAGCTGCAGGCTCTGGGGGAGCAGGCTGCCATTATTAATCGCCACTGTGAACCTGCTGGAAGTGGTCCTGGGACACGGAGACAGGTGGGGCGCTCTGCAGAGAAGCAGGGGACAGACCAGGGCAGGAGACAGACAGCCTCAGAGCTGGGGCCCCCCCCAGGAGTGGGAAGGCAGGGATTGGGTGTAGGGCGGTGATGGGGGTTCGGAGGATGAGGGTGGGGGGCTGGTAAGAGATGTGTCATGATCATCTGTGTGTTAAGAGGTCCTGCTGGCTGGAGGGCACAGGATAGGCGCAGTGACAAAGCTACCGGCCAGGATGGCAGAGGGAAGGCTGCTCCTGGCTGAGCCTCCCAGGGACACAGAAGAGGGTCCTTAGATAGCACAGGATCAGGAGCAGAGCCTGGTGGGCGCCAATCTCTCCTAGGATGAAGAAATGGGGAAAAATCCAAACTGGGGAACTCTAGTAGAGACCTGTAGCTCGTGACCTTGAAGATGACGAGAAAAGAAGGATTTCTCTGGAAATACATAAATGGCTTCATCTACTTGGTTCTCATGGTCTTGAATTCTATCTGAAAAGTATTTGCATTTTAATTTTTTTTAAAGTTCATTTGCATTTTAATTTTAATAGCAGTGGCCGTTTTACTTCTTATAAAGGGCAGGACAATTCACACTCTCTAGCAGGATATTAGAGACCCTTTCTCTGTATCCCTGCCAGCAACTCATGTATATATATAAACTTTTATGTATAAGAAACACGCACACACACACACACATATTTGTGTGTCTATATATATTTACATTTTTGCCATTTGCTGAGCGTGGCGGTGTCCCTCTGTTGCTCAGATTGGCATTTCCCTGCCTTCCAGGGACTTCGTGTTTGTGCCGCTCACTTGCCCTGTGTCACTTCTTTCACGCTTTCCTATCTCTTGCTCACTTTACTATTGGGTGTTTGGCTTTTTGTTTTGTGGGCTCATAAATATTCATTGTATATTTTAGGCATTGGCACCTTATTAATCACCTATGTTAAGTTTTTTTTGTACATTTTTCTTTTCTTTGTGGTATCTTATGCCATATACGTGTTGTAGGTTTCCTAAAGTTATCTTTAAAAACCAAAGTGCACAGAAGCCCAGGAGAGCAGGACCTGGCCGTGTGCAGTGTCAGGACTTCCGACACAGTGGGCGTGTCCAAGAGTCACTACCAAAGCAAGATGTAGAAGGTTCCGGAACACCGAGTGCCTCCCTCTTCCTGCCCCCTCGTCCTGACTGCCAGCTCCACAGACCAGTTCTGGGCCTCACTTAGAGGGCTTCATGCAGGCTGTGCTCTGTCCCTGAGAAAGACTAGAGAACACGGCATCATGTAAAGAACAGAACGTTAGTCAGTGTGGTTGAATATAGTTTTTACATTCATCGGCCATTTCTATGCTTTTCTTCTGTGAATCGTCTGCGAGGTTTCGATCGCTTTTTCCTCCTGAAAGACTGGCTTTTTAAAAACATTAATAATTGTGCTAAAGCACCCTTTCTAATGTGAGGATCATAATTATTTGTTGCCCTTGTTGCCTGTATTTTTTCCTAATTCATCATTGTTTAATGGCATTGCTAGAGGTATGGATACTTGCACATCTGGGGTAGAATTTTCCTTTGTTATGTGTTTTCATGCTTTCTAGACCGGTGGTTTTCAACCTTTTTTATCTCACGGCACACTTGAACCCATCTGGGGCACACTTACACTATGCTGATTAAAAAAAAGAGTAAGAAAAAGAACATACTTCCTGTGCTCTGAACTTCTTTCTAAAATGATTTAATTAATGATCTTTAAAAAATGTTACAGCGCACCTCAGATCCTCTTGAGGCACACAGTGTGCTGTGACCCCCGTTGACAATCACTGTGCTATGGTTTGAGTGTTCATCCCCCATGGCACCTGCTGGAACTTATTCCTATTGGAGTAGGGTTTAGAGGTGATCTGGGTGAACAGATTAACCCCTTTGTGGATTAACAGGTTAATGTGTCAATGGATTAAGGACTTATCTTCTTTAGAGGCTAATTTCTCTCACAGTGCTCCTTTTACCCTATGGTGTCCTCACCAGGAAGGAGCACCTCAGCCTCGGACTTTCCAGCTTCTAGAACTGCAAGGAATATAGTTATTTTCTTTAGAAACCACCCAGTCCACGTACCCTGTTATTGCAGTAGAAAGTGGACCAAGATCATACAGTACTTTAAAAGATCTTACTTGACTTATCAAGAAGTCAGTTAAATATTCAGCTACATTTTCTTAAAAATTTTTCATTTTCTTCTTTTTGTTTCGTTTTTCAATGTGTTTGGAGTTTTGTTTGGAGTATGGCTTGGAGTGAAGTACTAACTTGATTTCCACCCTGCCAAAGAATTTTCAAATGCTCTCAGTGGACACTTGCACCCTCTGTCCGACTGTCTAACGGTTCCGGCTCAGTCTTTGCGGCCGTGTCTTTTCCCGCCATTTCCTCCTGTCATTGGTCTGCCCATTTCCTGGTTTGGCTGTTGCTTTTTCTCACGTGTTTTAATGTCCCCAAAGGCAGACAGCCCCAGTGCTTCCCACACCCAAACCGTTTCAGTTATTCTTGTCCCTTCTGATTTCAGATCATCTTTAGAATCTTAAACTTACAGAGGTTTGGGGGAATCTGACTTATCTACAATTGAGTTTGTCAGGACCACAGTTCACCTCCCCTTATTCTTTCCTTCCTCCTTCACATCGTGTTTGAGTGAATCGCAGCTTTCCACTGGACAGTTGTCAGTACTTTGTGCTCAAAGACGAGAGCATCCTGGGCGCCCCTGTGAAAGTGCTGACCTGTCCAGTGGGAAAGCTGTGAGGCGTCGGTGCTGCTTCGGCCTGTTGCTGGGCCCAGGCACGTTCACCCACCTCCCCAAGGGAAAATGCAGAAGCATCTGGGGACTGTGACAAGAGCTCCACTGTCCACTTTACAAATTAAATTGCTGTGTAAAATTTTATTTTACAAACGCTTCTTCTGCTTAAACATGTTTGAGAACTTGTACGTGAGGTGAAGCCCTCAATGCCAGGAAGGGAGATATTGGAAATCTGGGAATTTTTCTGGCAAGCCCAGCCTTCCAGCACGTGGGTGGCCTTCAGATCCATTTACACATAAAACGTGAGTGGTGTTTAACTCTTTTAAAGGGGAAGGGGAATGAGGTGAGTGGCAGTCAGCACACAGTGGCTCTTTTTTTCATCTGGAACATTCCAAGGGTGCAAGGGGGGGGATCTGGACGAGGTGAGGTCACCCGGCCCCTCCCCTCCCCCCAGTCCACGTTTCTGCACCCTCTTTGAGGGAAAGCTCGTGTCCAGCAGCGCGTCCCTGAGAAGTGGGGTCAGTAGGGCTGGTGCTCTTCCACGGTCTTGCTCTCAAAGGGAAAACAGCCCAAACTGCCTCCTTTCTTTCTGCTCCCTTCAGCCCTTACTGATAGTAATTGGCTGTTGCCTTATGATTTCTCCAGAGAAATAGAAATAGCAGCTCAGAGTCTTAAAACAATGTCCTTTGATCTAAAAGTTCCAGGAAATAAAACACCTTTGCAGTTGCAGAGTCCAGACAGGGACGTGTTTCCAGAAGGTCCTGGAGCTGTGTGGCTGCCCTTGTGTGTCTGTGTGGAGTCCCCAGCCCGGAGTGACACAGCAAGTCCTCTGCGCCCGCAGTCAGGCTCTCTTCCTGCTCACGGACCTCTGTGGTGGATTTGAGGGACAACGTGCTTGGTGACAGCCACACATGCCAGCTACCCACCCCTGGCCTAATGTCACTCCCTCCAAATGTCCCCAGTCTCTTCCTGCTCTAATTCACCCTCCCCCAGATGGCAGTCTCCGTGGGAGGTGTGGGTACTCCTCCAGGACAGGCCCCACTGGGGTGGGGGTGCTAGCAGGGTCTGGCCCTCTGGGTGCCGGCTGCTGGACTGCTGGTCAGGGTTTACCTTGCTGTGCTCTTGGGAGGAAGCCCTGACAGCACCCTGGCAGCTCCCCTGCCCCCACCCCCACGGCACCAGCAACTTTCCTAGTCAGGCTGGTGGGATCTGGCTTGTCATGGGCTGAGTGGTGCGGCCCCCACCCAAATTCATACACTGAAGTTCCGTCTCAGAGAAGAGAGGGAGGGAGAGTCTCTAAGGAGGTAATTAAGTTAAAATGAGGTCATTGGGTGGGTCCTAACCCAAGAGGACTAGTGTCCTTGTAAGGAGAGGGAACGTGGACTCAGAAAGACCAGAGGGAAGCCCCGGGGAGGCCCTCGGAAGAAGCCAACCCTTCTGAAGCCTTGACCTTGGACTTCTGCCCTCCAGAAAAGGGAGCGGGTGAGCTTCTGCTAAGTCTCCCACTTGTGCTGCTTTGCCGTGGCGGCTGGAGCTGACCATGCGCTGCCCACAGACCTAGAGCTGCTCTTGGACTTGCTGCCTGAGACCAAAAGGTTTGAGGCAGAATGAGGACTGGGTGCAGTGTGTGTAACGCAGCTGTGTCGCTCACAGAGCAAGTGCAGGTCAGCACTCTCAGCCCAGGCTGCGGAGGGGCACGCGATGCCTGTGGTCTCTCCTCAGTGGGTCGGAGTCATCAGCCTGGGCTGCGGCTTCGGCCATTCTAATGCATAGCTGAGAATGGGACACTCTGTGTGTCCTGTGTCAGCCCTGACTGGTCACTCTCCTCCCAGAGGCAGACCTCCCTATGCAGTGTGGTCCGAGATGGTCTCTGAACGGGGATCAAAGGCCCTTGTTGGCAGGAAGGCTCATTTCCTGTGTAGCAGGAACAATATTCTCACAGGCCACATACACAAAGTCTAAAAAGTAACCTTTTTATGGGCATCTCAGTTTGTGAAAAATTTCATTGGGCTCTACACTTACAGTACGCACACTTTTCAGTCTGTGTATTATACTTTAATAAAAAGTTTCAAAGAGCAATTTGTATTTTGACATAACCAAGCTCATTGCTGGAATCAAGGCTGCAGGGAGCTAATGACAAAAGTGGTGCCTGCTGTCTTCTGGGTCAACCCAGCAGGCCACTCTGCCAATCCAGGGCCTGCCCTCCTGTCTGCTGGGCTCAGCCTGAGGCTCTCTTGAGGCTGGGTGGCTCCTGCCTCAAGTGGGAGGGGACGTCTCACTGATGTCTGGGTCTTGGTTGGCTTCTGCCTGGCTGGGTGGACTGCAGTCCACTGATGTCCTGGGCCCAGACCCTACCTGCACACCTCAGCTTGAATGTCCACCTGAGGGGAGACTGAGGTACACTGGCTTGGATCCCTCACCAGGGGAAGATGGAAAAGGCTTGCAGATGGGCTGTGGGGAGCTGGGGGTGTGCAGTGGTCAGCCGGTGTGGCACGAGGACAGGCAGCACCTAAGGTCCCTGCAGGGGCATGTGGCAGCCGTCAGTGGATGCACTGGTGTGGGTGATGAGACCCCCATCTCCCTGCCATTCTCCCCCCACACCAGAGAACCAGGGTGGAGAAGGGGGTGGGGAAGCAGACCACCTCCTTGGCCCCTCTCTGCTGCTGTGGGACCTTATGATCCACCTGAGCTGGGGTGGGTAGGGGGTTTAAACCGGAGAGAAGTTCTAATGCAGATCGGACTGGGCTGGGGTGGGGGAGAGAGAGCCCCCAGCACCCCAGCACCGGTGTGAAGACAGCTGCTGCCTTCCCCAGGCTCTTTCTCTCTCTGGCCTGCACTGGGTGCCTGGTGCTCTGTGACCCTGGGACCCAGGAGCCACAGGCATCTGCTGACGGCTCAGCCTCAAGTGCATGGACACTCCTGGGAGTTCAACTGCTGCCCGGGGCAGCTTCTCCCGTCTCCACTGAGGCCCCCATTGCACTTGCAGCCGTAAGAGCTCCCTGAGAACCTCGCCACGCAGGGGTGGGGCAGCACCAAGTACCAGCCTGGATCTTTGCCCGGTGCCTTCTGCCGTCTTATCATTTGTCCCAGGCCCTGGAGGTCTTGCTGACGTCAAAATGAGGATGCTGTGGGACTCTCCTGAGCTTCTGGCCTCTGGGCAAGCACTGGTCAGTGGGAGAGGAAGGTTGCTGGTCACCCCTCCTCCCCAGCCGGGTTGCTCCTTAGGGCCCAACCGTGCGCCACCCAGGGTTCTGCCTACTGTGCTGACACCCAGGTCAGCCAGGTGCTTGCCGGTGCTGGTTCTCCCTCCTGCTCTTGTGTCCTGTCCTTGGGGAGTTGTGGCCAGGGTGTGACAGCCCTGAGCTGTGCCTCCGGCTTTGCCTTCAGGAACCCAGTTTAGGCTGTGCCTCTTGCTCTGAAGATTCCATGGAGAGGGGGCAGTGCTCCCTGGGGCCTGTGTCTGGGTTCCCTGCTGACCCACAGGATCTGCCCTTCACCTGGACGCTAGCAGGTGGGGGAGCCAAGATGGGGCTGGGAGCCCCAGGAGGGCAGACGGTTTACAAAGTCAACTCAAACTTTGTAATTTTCACAAAGTAGCACAATTAAAACAAAACAGATTTCAGAACCAGAAAAATTGGAATGGAATCCCTGCTTCCCTGGGACGAGCTGCTTGGCCTCTTTGAGGAGGTAACTAACACCTACTACCTGCCTGCTGTGCAGCTGTGAGGACTGACGGTGGGTAACATGCCCAAGGCCCTGGGCTGGACCCTGCTGGCATCCTGTGGCCTTTATTGGTGTTGGGCGTCACAAACGTCCAGCCAGAAGCAGGTGGGCTAAGTGTGAGCCCTGGGTTGTTCTCCGTGTCCTTGAAGAACATGAAAGTGTGGGTACAGCAAATGTGGGTGCAGCAGGACCTCTACGGGTCATTTCTCCTGAGCAGGAGCAGTGTGTGTGGCAAGCCGGGCCTCCCTGTCCAGAAGCGTGTTACTGTGCCAGAGCCCCGGTGAGGACTCCCTGCACTTAGCGGCCTCCCATGGAGTCCCCCCAGCCAGCCCCTCCCGATTCTCCACCAGCTACTCTTGCCTGCTGGGGAGGAAGGCAGTGAAGTTGTAAAATTTGCTTTTTGGAAAAATAAGAATTATGGGGAATGACATTAATTTAAATGCTTTTAAGGAGCCAATTCACCTGTAAAAGCGCTCCCAGGTGAGAGCTTTCCCGTGCAGAAACAGCCTGGTCTTTAAAAGGATTTTAATTAATGTTGCTGGGAAACACACCGATGGCATTGAAGTCTGGTGCTAAAGAGCAAAGGTACCAGCCAAAAGTTTTATGATGTTGAGCCAGTTTTCTTAAAGGCCGTTGAAATAATATTCCCAAGCACTTAGCCTCACCACTCAGCTCCAGTCATAGCCAAGAATAAGTGCTGGAATCCTCAGTGGCCTAACCCTGACCCTCAGGACAGAACAGAATGTTGGTGACTTCTGCCAGGACCTGCCCGGTGGAATTTCAGAGGCATTCACAGGACGTGGCCCCTTCTCACCTTCTGCTGCGTACACAGCTCATTGGGAGGCAGCCAGCTCTCTGCAGGCCGCCTGGCACACAGAAACCTACACTTCCACTGCACTGTCCTCGAGTAAAAGAGGACCTGGAAGAGGGTGGGGCCTGGGCCCTGGACAGTTCCACCTGGACAGTGAGCTCAGACCTGCAGGCTGTGGGGTCACAGAGATATATGGGCACCATGTGACTCCTAGTCCAGCCAGACTGCTATCTCTCCGTGGGAAACACCACTTGGGTCCTGGGGATGCGTCAGGACAGTGTGGGGGAGGGCAGGGTGTAGGGTATTACAGCAGAGGAAAGAGGGTCACAGCGAGGTGATGGGGACAAGCAACTAGAAGCAAGTCTTGCAAGGCAGGCAGAGCTGCTGAGCGGTCAGCTTTAGAGGGATTTAATGAAATGGGGGCTGCAGTGTGTTGAAGAGTGTCCCCAAAAGATGCATCCACTCGGAACCTCAGAGTGTGGCCTTATTTGGGAGGGCCTTTGAAGATTTAATTAGGATAAGGATCTTAAGATGAGATGGTCCTGATTAGGGTGGGCCCTAAATTCATAGACAGTTGTCCTTATAAGAGACAGAAAGGGATGCACGGTGACACAGAGGAGGCCACGTGAGGACAGATGCAGATTGGAGCAATGTGGCCGCAAAGCCAAGGGACTCTGGAGTGTTGATCGATGATTGACATTTGGACAGATTTTCCTTTTTAATCTCAAAGCACGGAAGTTCTGATTGTGCCTTTTTCCTGGGCAGCGGAGCCCCCTTCTCACTTTCCCCAAGGTTTCACTCTCCCTCAGGTTAATGCCCCAGGTGCTCACCCGGAGACCACGCAGGGGGACTTTCTCATGCTGGCTAGAAGGAGAAGTGAGGAGAGAACACAGGCCACCCGTCCAGGGCCACCTCCCTTCATGTGCATCCCTCAATTTCCATGCCAGGCAATGTTTATTTCCTGAGAATTCCGTCTCAGGGGATCTGTCCTTTTGTCACTCCTCCCCTTCTTGGGAACATCTTTTGTGTGTCTAATGCCAGGCAATGGTTACCCTCACTCACTTCCTTAGTCGATCCACTCTCTCAAAGGGGTTTAACCCTCTTCCTCATTTCTTTTCAAACTTCTCATACTCTTTCTCTGTTCTTCAGTCTCAACTGACATCCTCGCTTCTTATTTGAAAGTCCTCATTAACAATACAAATTTCTTGTCATCCAATTTGCAAATCCAATGTGTCTACCCACAGGTTTGCTTTGCCTCCTGGCTGTTGCAGGATGCACCTCGGCCCCAAGCACAAGCCCCAGTTTCAAACACCTCTCGCCTGTCCAGGACTTTGCTCCCCAGTTACTCTCCTCTACGCCATCAAGTTCTCTTCTCTGCTAGCTCTTGCCGATTGCCCTGAGATGCTGTGCTGTGATACCATGTGTCCTTAAACACACCTTCTCTTAGCTCCACACCCTCCTTTAGCCCTGGCTCCAGTCTCTGTCCCTTTAATGACACTTCTTGAAAGTGTTGCTAATCTTGTTGTTGTTGTTGTTGTTGTTGTTCTTCTTCTTCTTCTTCTTCTCCTTCTCCCTCTCCCTCTCCCTCTCCCTCTCCTTCTCCTTCTCCTTCTTCTTCTTCTTCTTCTTTTTTTGAGACAGAGTCTCATAGCAACCTCCAACTCCTGGGCTGAAGCGATTCTCTTGCCTCAGCCTCCCAAGTATCTGGGACTACCATGATGCTAGGCTATTTTTAGAGATGAGGTCTTGCTCTAGCTCAGGCTGGTCTCAAACATCTGAGCTCAAGCAAATCCCCCCCCCACCAGCCTCCCAGAGTGCTGGGATTATAGGTATGAGCCACTGCGTCTGAGCTCAAACAAATCCCTCCCCCCCACCCCCGCCTCCCAGAGTGCTGGGATTATAGGTATGAGCCACTGCATCTTTTCACTTTCTCACCTTCCACTTGTTCCTCACTCAAATTGACTTTCCCAGCCTCAGTCCACTAAATCTGCTATCAAGGTCATCAAAGATCTCCCTGTCAGCACACAGGGCAAATTCTCAGTCTTCATCCCACTCACCCTCTCAGCATCCTTGGTCACAGCTTTTCTTAGAAACACCATTCCCTCTTTGCTTCCAGGACACCCATTCCCTGCCCCCCCCCCCCAAGTGCCATCTTCTTCCCAGTCTCTGCAGTTGCCACATCCATTTCCCAACCTCTCAAAGTTTGAGTTTCCTTATGTTGGCCCCCCTTATCCTCTGTAGCTTCACCCACTCTCTGGAAGACCTCATCCAGCCCACAGTGTTATATAGCATTAGTGCAATGATGACTCCTTTACATGACCTGCTCCCCTGAACTCCAAACTCGTATATCTAAATTATCTACTGAACATCTCCAACGCAATGTCTAAGTTGTATCTTGAGTTTAAAATATCCAACTCGGGGGGGGGGCACCTGTGACTCAAAGGAGTAGAGCGCTGGTCCCATATGCCAGAGGTGGTGAGTTCAAACCCAGCCCTGGCCAAAAAAAAAAAAAAAAAAAATTCCAGCCCTGAACTCTTGGTTTCCCAGTGGAGGAGTACATCTACATCACCATCTTATTGGTGCTAGACCCTATTCTCTTCCTAGTGGTCCAACCACATCACCAATCAGCTAGTGCTCAGGCCTATCATCCTTGGAGTCAATGGTGACTCCTCTTTTCTCTCACACCCATAGTTTTAATTACTTGCTGCTGTGCAACAAACTAGCTCAAAACTTAGTTGCTTAAAGCATAGCAACCATTAATTATGTCTTGGATTCTGTGAGTTGACTGGGCTCAGCTGGGTGGTTCTTCAGTGCCATGTGGTTTTGGTTGGGGCTACAGTCATCTGGAGGTTCAACTGTGCGGGACTCTCCAGGATGGCTCACCCTCACGGCTGGCAGTTGGTGCTGACTTTTTGCTGGAAGCTTAGCCGGAATCACCAATCAGAGTTCCTTGGTGGTCCTCCACGTGGCCTTTCCACATGGATTGGTTTATTTATTTGTGGGTGGAGTGGCAAAGAATCTGGAGCTATCTTTAAGCCAGTACAGACTTCTCTATGTTCTCAAATTATTTACATTTATCTCATAAGCAAAGTACTTGCATCATACCCCATTATTGCATCAGATACAGGCTTGCGGTCCAAGATCTCATTTCTAAATCAGACCTAGACATGGGTGAGACTCTTTGGTTGAAGTTCACTGGTTGCTGCTCCTCTACATCAGTAAATCATAAAAATGATGTTTACCAGTTTTAAGCAACAATCAGACTTTATGTTCTCCCATAATTCTTTGGACTGACTGGGCTCAGCTGGATGGTTGTTCTGTCCCACTTAGTGTGGCGTGGGTTGTAGCTCTGAAGGCTGATAGTTGGTGTTGGCTGTTATCTGGAAGCTCAGCAAGGGCTCTCAACTAGAGTTCCCTGGTTCTCCTCTAAGTTGCCTCTCCATAAGGATTTGGGTTCTCCCATCTTGGTGGCTGAATTCCAAGAGGCAGTGTTTTCCAAGAACAAAGGTCAAAGCTGCAAATCTTAGGGCAACTTTGAAATGTATACTTAATGACACTTTCATCAAATTTTATTGGTAAAAACATGGAGCAGTCCAGATTCATAGGGAAGGGAAAAAGACTCCATCATTTTGATGGAAGAAATGAAAAATAATTTTATAGCCATCTTTAATTCATTGATTACTGATCTGTCAGTACATCTTATCACTTTTATATCAAAAAATATATTTAATTATGATACTTTTATGTGTTTCTAGTACATCCACCTGTCAGCCTGATTCAAATCCACCACATCTAACTTAGACTATTGCAATGGCTCCCAATTGTTCTCTGACTCTGCCTGGTCTCCTTACCATAATCTCCTCACTGCACACACATCTGAGGGTTGGCTGGGAATCTGACAGCCTCACTGAGATCAGAGCTGGTTCCAGGTCTGTTCCACACACTCCCTCATTCTGGGACCACTGGCTGCCTGGGTCCTGTTCCTTTCAGAAGTGCAAGCACAACTTATGGCCTTTGTTCCCCTCATGGTCAGTTGGAGCCAGGTGAAAGCAGAGGAGGAAGCAAAGAATGTGGGCAAATAGCACAACTTGCCACAGACCACATTTAGATCTATTCCAACAGTCAGTGCCACCTTAACAGTGTCTGCTAAAGCTGCATCGCGCTCTCTCCCATCTTTCTTATATCTCTGTCTTTAATATCAGTCACCTTGGAGTTAGGAACTAGACACACAGTTTTACCAACAAGCAGTTTTCTAAAAGGTAATATGTATGTAAAACCTTTAGCATGTTTGTAGCATTTGCCCCAGTAATTCCACTTCTACTTACTTATTTTTAAAAGAACAATCAGAGACACACAAACATTTCCATGCCAGTAGGTTCTTGGCATCATTGTTTAAAATAGGAAAAATCTGGAAACAACTTCTTTGTCCTTGGTCTTTTTCCTCTGTGCCCGCATTTCCTTGCAATGTGCTGTTAATTAAGCACAAGGAGAACTTCTGAGCTGTCCACTTTCCTTGATTTACCCTTTGTTCATTCATTTACTTACTTGCTCAGCCAAGGCATCTTACTGAGCACCTGTGACGCACTACCCCCCAGGCACAAGAGAGTCTCACGGAGTCTCCTGGACTCAGTTCACAGTGAGGTAAACAGGCAGTACCCTGCACAACTGTAATTTGTTATAAGTGCTATAAAAGAAAGAAAGAATACACAGTAAAGAAAATAATGGCCATTACCTAGAACGTGTGGTCAGGACTGGCCTCCTTGAAGAAGTAGCAGTGAAGTCAATGCACGGGAGTTAAGATGCTTCTGGCCATGATAAAACTGGGGCAAAGCATTGCGGCAGAGGGGGCAGCAAAGGCCTAGGTGTGGCAGAGAAGCTGAAGGGGCCGGGGTGGCTGTGTAGGCTGCTATCCACTCCTGGCAATGACCTTTTATTGAATGACCCTTCCCTTGAGATCCATAGCCATGAGTTGTCCAAGATCCCTGCCCTCAGCAAGGGAGCCCCATACAGAACAACAGAAGAGGCTATTTTTAGCATTTGGGTTTCAAAAACCACTTTTGAAACTTCCCAGATGAGATAATACGTTGGGAAAAGGTTTTTGTAGTCTTTAAAGCTGCACTTTTGCGCACCCAATTTTATAAACATATTTGCACCATAAACAACAGATTTGGGAGGAATGCAAAATGAATGTGACACAGTTTTTCCACCCTCAACGTGATAAACACTCTACAAGCTGCGAGGAGAGGGAGGAGATTCTGAGGAAGAGCAAATGAATCAGGATGGGACAGTGGTACTAGACTAGCGGTACTTGCAGAGTTAGCTGGGACCACCATGGAGGCCTGCAGAGGTGAAGGAAGACCAGTTTAGGACCTCAGGGGACCACCCATTCCTGGCCCAGAGGGAGACTTGGGGAAAGGTGTGGAGATTGGAGGGGGTTCCTTTGGAGAGCACTATGCTGGAAGCCCTGGCCTGGGGGAGGGCCCTAGGAAGGGGAAAGGGGGGTGAGACATTCTGTCCTGCCAAGAGAAATGAGGAGAGAGGTCCAGTAAAAAGATTGGCGGGGGGTAGGGGTGGGGTCCCACAGAGCTCTCCAAAGGTGAAGATTCAGCCTTACGCTCCAAGCGCTCAGACCTGAGGAGCACAGGACAGTAGCCGCCAGGGAGGACCATTTCTGGGCCCATCTCCTCGTCCCCTGACTTGGACCCACTTCCGTCTTGTTCCTCCCCCCTCCACACATGCACCTGCTGAGATGCTCGTTCTCTGGACTTAGCGTGGTCCTCACTCCTAGACACCTTGTTTAATCTCTCCAGACCAAAGTTTGTCCTCTGACGGCTTCCTGTGTTTGCTGCAATATACCGCACTGTTGTCATTGCCTGTGGGCGTGTGCTTGTCCCTCACCGGAGGGCAGCCTCAGGGGACAGGCAGGACTGTGTCTGGGGCTGGAACCTGGGAGGAAGCAACACTACTTTCTTAAAGACGGAGGGTGTGGAAAGGGGGTGGAAAAATGCACTGTGGCACACTCATACCATTCCCAACGTGGCCAGAGAGGAATAGGCCTTGGGAAAATATTTAGCAGCATTAGAGAAGTCTTGTCAAACAGGGTGGCCATACAGTTTGTGCGCAATTTAAATGAAAACTTCATGGCCACTCTATATGTAAAAACATTAATAGTGGCTGTTTCTACTGCAGCTAATACCAGGACTGATTATTTTTTTAAATTGATTTTATTTCTTAAGTAGTTTTAGGTTCACAGCATAATTGAATGGAAGATGCAGAGGTGCCTATATACTCCCTGCCCCATAGGCACAACCTCCTTGTGATCATAACCCCTCACCAGAGTGGGGTATTTGTTACAGCTGATGAGACTGCATTGACACGTCATTATCAGCTGTGCTCCGTAGTTGACATTAGTGTTTGCTGTTGGGGTTGTACATTCTATGGGTTTGGACAAACTTATAATGTCACGTATCCACCATCACAGCGTCATACAGAGTGCTTTCACTGCCCTGGAAAATATTTGTCCTTCCCTCCACAGTAGCCCCTGGCAACCACTCATCTTTTTACTGTTTCCATAGTTTTGCTTTCTCCAGAATGTCATATAGTTGGAGAGTCACACTGGTTTCTTTCACTTGGTAATGTGCATTTCAGTTTCCTCCGTGTCTTTTCAGGACTTGACAGCTCATTTCTATTTGGTGTGGAGTAATAAACCATTGTCTCGATGTACACTTGCCTACTGAAGGGCGTCTTGGTTACTTCCAAGTTTTGGCAATTATGAATAAACCGGTAAACATGTGTGAGCTTGTGTGGACACAAGTTTTAAACTCGTTTGGATGAATACCAAGGAACATAGTTGCCGGATCATAAGGTAAGGGTATGCATAATTTTGTAAGAAACCATTGAACTCTCTTCTAAAGCAGTTGCACCATTTTTCATTCCCACCATTTCTTTCACAGATGGATTGTTATTCTTGTTATTTCTAACAAGTCATTGCCTTCCCCAAGGTCATGTACGTTATCTTCTATGAGTTTATACTTTTGCATTTCACATTTAGGTTTATGTTCCATTCTGACTTAATTTTTGTGAAGAATGTAAGGTCTGTATCTAGATTAACTTTTTGCTGGTGTTCAGTTGTTTAAGCACTGCCTGTTGGAAGATGGCCTTTGCTCCTTGTCAAAGATAAGTTGACTGTATTTATGTGGATCTATTATTCTAGGCTATCTGTTCTGTTCCATTAATCTATTTGTCTATCATTTTGTCACTGCTATACTGCCATGATTATTGGAGCTTCCTAGTAAGTCTGCTGCAGTCAGACCTCTGACTTCGTTCTCCCTCAATCTTTTATGGTGGATATTCTGGGTATTTTGCCTCTTCTTGTAAACTCTAGGATCAGTTTGTTGATATTCACAAAATAAATTGCTGAGACTTTGCAGAATTTATAGACTAACTTGGGAAGAACTGATATCTTGGTAATATTGAGTCTCATTATTCATGAACATGGAATATGTCTCCATTTATTTATTATTTGATTTATTTCATCAGAATTTTTTTTTTTTTAAGAGACAGAGTCTCACTTCGTCACCCTGGGTAGAGTGCTGTGGCATCACAGCTCACAGCAACCTCCAGGTCTTGGGCTTAGTCGATTCTTTTGCCTCAGCCTCCTGAGTAGCTGGGACTACAGGTGCCCACCACAACATCCGGCTATTTTTTTGTTGCAGTTTGGCCAGGGCCAGGTTTGAACCTGCCACCCTCAGTATATGGGGCCGGACTCCTACTCACTGAGCCACAAGTGCCACCCATCTTTCATTAGAATTTTATAGTTTTTCTATGTATTTCTTTTATTTTTTAATTTTTAAAAATTAAATCATAACTATGTGCACTAATGCAATTATGGGGTACAATGGGCTGGTTTCATATATAATCTGAAATATTTTCACCAAACTGTTTAACATAGCCTTCATGGCGTTTTCTTAGCTATTGTGTTAAGACATTTATATTCTGCATTTAGCAAGTTTCACCTGTACCCTTCTAAGATGCACTGTAGGTGTGGTCCCACCAATTACCCTCCCTCCACCCATCATCCCCCCTTCCCTCCCCTCCCTAGCCCTTTTCCCCATATTCTTATGCTATAATTGGGTTTTAGCCTTCATTTGAAAGCTATAAATTTGCTTCATATTAGGGTTGAGTACATTGGATACTTTTTCTTCCATTCTTGACATACTTTGCTAAGAAAAATATGTTCCAGCTCTATCCATGTAAACATGAAAGAGGTAAAGTCTCCATCGTCTCCATCTTTCTTTAAGGCTGCATAACATTTCATGGTATACATGTACCATACTTTATTAATCCATTCGTGGGTCGATGGGCACTTGGACTTCTTCCACGACTTAGCAATTCTGTATTGGGCTGCAATAAACATTCTGGTACAGATATATTTATTATGATGTGATTTTTGATCTTCTGGATATATACCTACTAAAGAAATTATGAAATTGAATGGCAGGTCTATTTTTAGATCGCTAGGTACTCTCTAAACATCCTTCCAAAAGGAATGTTTTAGTTTGCATTCCCACCAGCAATGTAGAAGTTTCCCCTTTTCTCCACATTCATGCCAGCATCTCTGGTTTTCAGATTTTGTTTTGTGGGCTAAACTTGCTGGAGTTAGATGATATATCAAAGTAGTTTTTTTAATTGAATCATAGCTGTGTACATTAGTTCAATCATGGGGTACAGTGTGCGGGCATCATATACAATCTGAGATACTTTCATCTGCCTGTTTGACATAACATTCATGCGATTTTCTCATTACTGTGTGAAATAATTTGTGTTCTGCATTTAGTAGTTTTCTCCTGACCCTTCAAAGATGCACCTCAAGTGTGTTCTCACCCTTTATCCTCTCTCTCCCCACCCTCTCCCTTCCCTTCCCTCCGTCTCCCCTTTCCCGGTCCTTTTGTGCAATAATTGGGTTGTACCCTTCACCTGAAAGATATAAATTTGCTTCATATTAGGGCTTCATATTATCTTCCATCCTTGAGATACTTTGCTAAGGAGGATGTGTTCCAGCTCCATCCATGTAAGTATAAAAGAGAAAAAGTCACCATGTTCCTTTAAGGATGCATAATGTTACATGGTACACATGTACTACAATTTATTAATCCATTCGTGGATTGATGGGCACTTGGGCTTCTTCCATGACTTAGCAATTATAAATTGTGCTGCAATAAATAATCTGGTACAGATATCTTTGCTGTAATGTGATTTTTGGTCATCTGGGTATATACCAAGTAAAGGAATTATAAGGTCAAATGGCAAGTCTATTTTTAAATGTCTGAGTGTTCTCCAAACGTCTTTTCAAAAGGAATGTATTAGTTTGCATTCCCTCCAGCAATGTAGAAGTGTTCCCTTTTCTCCACATCCACGCCAACATCTCTGGTTTTGAGATTTAATCATGTGGGCTAATCTTACTGGAGTTAGATAATACCTCATGGTAATTTTGATTTGCATTTCTCTGATGATTAAGGATAATGAGCATTTGTTCATGTGCCTGAAAGGCCATGCATCTGTCTTCTTTAGAAAAGTTTCTCTTCAGATCTTTTGCCCATCCTGAGATGGGATTGCTTGTTCTTTTCCTGCTAATATGTTGGTGTTCTCTGTGTATTCTTGGTTATTAAACCTTTGTCAGAGGCATAACCTGCAAATATTCTCTCCCATTCTGAGGGCTGTTTGCTACCTATACTTACTGTGTTCTTGGCCGTGCAGAAGATTTTTAGTTTCATCAAATCCCAATAGTGTATTTATGATAGTGCTTCCATTGCCTTGGGGGTCCTCCTCATAAAGTATTCACCCAGGCCAATGCTTTCAAGAGTGTTCCCTTCACTTTCTTCTAGTATTTTTATACTTTCATGTCTTAAGTTTAAATCTTTAATCCAGCGTGAGTCTATCTTCGTTAGTGGTGAAAGGTGTGGGTACAATTTCAGTCTTCTACAAGTCGCCAGCCAGGTTTCCCAGCACCATTTGTTAAATAGGGAGTCTTTTCCCCACAGAATGTTTTTAGTTGGCTTATCGAAGATCAAATAACGGTAAGTGATGGGTTTAATCTCTTGGTTCTCTATTCTGTTCCAAACATCTACCTCTCTGTTTTTGTGCCAGTAGCATGCTGTTTTGATCACTATCGATTTATAGTAGAGTCTCAGGTCTGGTAGCATGATCCCTCCTGCTTTGTTTTTATTTCTAAGTAATGTCTTGTCTATTTGAGGTTTTCTCTGGTTCCATATAAAATGAAGTAGTATTTTTTTCAAGGTCTTTAAAATATGACAATGGAGCTTTAATAGGCATTGCTTTAAAATTCTATATTGCTTTGGGAAATATGGACATTTTAACAATATTGATTCTTCCCAACCATGAGCATGGTATGTTTTTCCATTTGTTGACATGTTCAGTAATTTTTTTTCTTAGCGTTTCATAGTTCTCTTTATAGAGACCTTTCACTTCCTTTTTAAGGTAAAATCCCAAATATTTCATCTTCTTTGGCACTACTGTGAAAGGAATGGAATCTTTGACTATTTTTTCAGCTTGGTTGTTGTTAGTGTAAATAAAGGCTACTGATTTATGAGTGTTGATTTTGTAGCCTGATACCTTGATGTATTCCTTGATCACTTCTAAGAGTTTTATAGTAGAAACCCTGGTATTTTCCAGATATACAATCACATCATCTGCGAAGAGTGAAACTTTGATCTCTTCTGACCCTATGTGGATAACCTTGATTACCTTTTCTTCCCTAATTGCAATGGCTAAAACTTCCATTACAATGTTAAAGAGCAATGGAGACAATGGGCAACCTTGCCTGGTTCCTGATCTGAGTGGGAATGAATTCAATTTAACTCCATTCAATACAATATTAACTGTGGATTTGCTGTAGATGTCCTCTATCAGTTTAGGAAATGTCCCCTCTATTCCCATTTTCTTTAGTGTTCTGATCATGAAGGGATGCTGGATATTGTCACAGGCTTTTTCTGCATCAATTGAGAGAATCACGTGGTCTTTATTTTTTAATTTATTTATGTGCTGGATTACATTTATGGATTTACGTGTACTGAATCAGCCTTGAGATACTGGAATAAAGCCAACTTGGTTGGCTTGGTCATGATGTATAATTTGTTTGATGCATTGCTGAATTCTGTTTGCTAGGATCTTATTGAATATTTTTGCATCTATATTCATTAGTGAAATTGGTCTATAATTTTCTTTTCTTGTTGGGTCTTTTCCTGGTTTGGGAATCAAGGTGATGTTTGCTTCATAGAATGTGTTGGGTAGTATTCCTTCTTTTCCTATATTTTAGAAAAGGTTAGGTAATATAGGAACTAGTTCTTCTTTAAAGGTTTTGTAAAATTTGATGTGAAGCCATCTGGTCCCGGGCCTTTTTTTTTTTTTTTTAGGGAGTTTTTTTATACTTGATGCTATTTCAGAACTTGATATCGGCCTGTTCAACTTTTCCACTTCATTCTGGCTAAGTCTTGGAAGGTGATGTGCTTCTAAGTATTGGTCAATTTCCTTCAGATTATCATATTTCTGAGAGTAAAGTTTCCTGTAATATTCGTTGAGGATTTTTTTGAATTTCTGAGGGATCTGTTGTTATTTCGTCTTTACCATTTCTGATTGATGAGATTAGAGATTTTACTCTTTTTTTTTTTTTTTTCCTGGTTAGGTTAGCTAAGGACTTATCTATTTTATTGACCTTTTCAAAAAAACAACTTTTTGATTTATTGATGTGTTCTATAATGCTTTTATTTCAATTTCATTTAATTTTGCTCTAATTTTGGTTATCTCTTTTCTTCTGTTGGGTTTGGGATTTGAATGTTCTTCGATTTTCCAGTTGTTTAAGATGTCCCATTAAGTTGTTAACTTCCTCTCTTTCTGTTTTCTTGAGGAATTCTTGGAGTGCTATAAATTTTCCTATAAGGACTGCCTTTGCAGTATCCCATAGATTCTGATAATTTGTGTCTTCATTGTCATTTTGTTCCAAAAATTTGGAAATTTCCTGTTTAATCTCATCAATGACCCATGTATCCTTCAGCATGAGGTTGTTAAGCTTCCATGTTTTTGTTTGAGTATGGAGATTCTTGTTGTTATTGAGTTCAACTTTTATTCCATGATGGTCTAAGAAGATGCAAGGGATAATTTCTATTTTTTTTTAATTTGTTAAGGTTAGACTTATGACCTAAGATGTGATCAGTTTTGGACTATGATCCATGGGCTGATGAGAAGAATGTGTACTCTGTTTTGTTGGGATGAAATAGTCTGTAGATTTCTGTTATGTCCAAATGTTGGATGGTTAAGTTTAAATCTATGATTTCTTTGTTTAGCTTTTTTTTTGAGGATCTGTCCAACACTGTTAGATGAGTATTAAAGTCTCTGATGACTACGGTGGTAGAGGAGATCAAGTTGCTCACATCTGTGAGAGTTTCTCTTATAAATTGAGGTGAATTCTGGTTAGGTGCATAAATATTAATAATTGAAATATCATCATATTGAGTATTATCTTCAACAAAACAAATATGAAATGTCCATCTTTATACTTCCTTACTTTGGTTGTTTTAAAGCCTATTGTACCTGCGGATACGATTGCAACACCTGCTTTTTTCTGTTTTCCATTTGCCTGGAATATAGATGACCATCCCTTCACCTTGAGTCTATATTTATCTTTTAAGCTGAGACTCTTTTACGCAGCATGTATCTGGTTTAAGTTTTTGTATCCAGTCAGCTAACCTGTGCCTCTTTAGAGGACAGTTTAAACCATTTACATTAGTTGTAAGTAAATGTAAGCTACTCCGATGTGGAGTGGGTTTTTTGTGTCCTTTTGCCATTGTAGAGTTTCGTATGTGGTTGAAAATTTCTGCTTTAATTTAGTTTTATGGTGGAGGTTTGCACTGGTCATTATGGAGGATAGGTCTGAGGATATCCTGGAGAGCTGGTTTAGTTATGGCAAATTTCTTCAACATATGGATGACATTAAAGTATTTAATTTCTCTGTCATAAATTAAACTCAGTTTGTCTGGATAGAGGATCCTAGGTTGGAAGTTATTTTGTTTTAGAAGGTTGATGGTGGGAGCCCACTCCCTTCCAGCTTGAAAGGTTTGAGCAGAGAGATCTGCAGTTATTCTAATATTCTTCCCCTTGTATGTAATGGATTTCTTGCATCTGGTTGCTCTTAGAATCTTCTCCTTCATGTTAACTTTAGTGAAGTTAACTTCTATGTGTCTTATTCATGTTGAGTCATCCTGGGTTTCTGAAACTCTGCTATCTGAATTTAAGAGTCTCTAGGTATGTCTGGAAAATTCTCTTTCATAATCACAAGAAGAAGGGACTCTGTGTAATGTGAATCCAGTTCATCGTTTTCAGGTATCCCTATAAAATGAATATTGGTTTTCTTCGATTTATCACAGAGGTCTCTAAGAGAATGATCCATTTTTGCTTTCCATTTCTCTATATCTTTGAGCATTTGGGAGCATTCAAATTCTCTGTCTTTGATGTTATAAATCCTTTCTTCTGCTTGGTCTATTCTGTTACTGAGGGCTTCTACTGTATTTCTCATATCTTTGAGGGTTGTAACTTCTTGTCTCAATGTGTCAAAATCTTTGGTCATTTTGTCTTTGATTTGGTTGAATTCTTGAGACGTCTTCTGAATTAATCCTACAATCTCTACCTCCATCTCTGTTTCCATTTTGTTGATCTTGTTTGCAATCAGATTCTAAATTTGATTTCAGACATCTCCGCTGTCTGTTTTTCGATGGGATCATCTGGATTGGATGGTGTGTCATTCTTTGGGGTATTTGCATGATTCTGTTTGTTCATGTTGCCAGAGTTTTTCCACTGATTCTCCCCATAATTGTTTTTCAGTTTTTAGCTAGATGAACAGGTCAGTGAAATTTTACTGGAAACTTCTACGGTTGTGATTGACCAGCCCTCCAACTAGGAACTGGGATTGGTGATGCAACTTTTCCTCCACAATTTTGCAAAGTACAGTACCACAGTCTGTTTCTATAGAGGCCTACTTAGTGTAGTGGGGATAGGTGGCTCAGTCTTGTATCCAGCTGATTTCTGTCAAATTCTAGTATTTCAGTGACCCTGGGGTGCAGACTCAGGTTCAGTGAAATACAAGCACCTTGGACATTGCTTCCCCCACCAGTAGTATCTGGAAGAGGAAAATCAAACCTTCCCACTACAGAAAAACCTAGGACTCACCTTGAAAAGTCCTCGGATAATTTGTACAGTTCAAGAGTTCCAGATCAATTGTCCCCAACAGCCCACCACTCTCTGGGTTGAATGTTCAGGAGGGCTCCAGCAACTAAATGTTAGGGGCTATTGGCAGCTCGAGTGTGATTTGAGCATCAATGGAGCTCTGAGGAGTCAGAAATGCCCATCCAGTAGGAGGTTTAGAGCCTGGGGATTGGTGCCTTTTATCTCACATTGATCATCTTTCACCACCAGATTTTGGTCACCCCAGTCTCTGGTAGTCTTTCTGGCAGACTTTTTTAGCCCAGTCTCTGTGTCCCTGTTTTGCCCAAAACACAAATGGGCAAATGCGCCTGCCAGAGTCAAAATGAGGTTGTTGCCTCCTCCTCAAGATAATCACATTCTACCACCATCCAGCAGGGGAGGCTGGTGTCTGTCTGCCTCAGGTGCTCAATGGCAGCTGAAGAAAGTTCCATCTGAGCTCGGTTCAAACCTGAGGATATCCACACAGCAAAAGAATTTCTCCCTCAGCCATTGCACCTTTGTTGCTGCTGTTCTGCAGTACTGGAATCCTTCTAGGGCGAGGTATGGCTCCCTCTGGAAGGCCACAGAGAAGGGGAGATTTTTGTCCAAAGTTAGACCGCAGCAGGATCACTCTACTAATGCTGAAGTTGGGTAGAAGGAGCCTCCTCTTGGGTTTGTGCACTTCATCAGCTTCCGAGCCTCCACCCACAGTGTGGGAACCCTAGCCTCTGTCTGCTGCTGAGATACTCTTTATCTTTGGGCCAGGACAGTCCCCTTTCCCTCTTTGTCTTCCTGTACAGTTACTGGATTCCCAGGAACAGAAAAGCAGTACAGAAGATGGCAGTCGAGACTATTCCGTAGCCCATCCCCTAGGACACCAGGTGAGAAGGAGGGAGCTCTGGATCTTTCCCCGTGTGAATTATTGGAGTGGATGGACCACTGGAGATGTGCAGCAAATTTGTAGATCATTGTGTTTGAAGTGTAGTTCAAAACCACGGACTCTGCTATAGTCTTTTCCCCTCCCCGGCCGAGAAGTGGCAGCAAGCCTCTCACACAGGGAAGACAGTAGTTCGCAACATGCAAAACCTAATTGATACAAATTCCATTGAAGCATGGATTTCAGAGTTTGGTGAGCAGAAAGGAGTGCTGCTTGGAGCCATAGAGGACTGGGCAGCCTAAGTGAGAGATGAGGGCAGGGGACCCTGATGGGAAACAGACATTTTGAAATCTCCGAAATGGCGAACACCTTTTCCCCACGTCATTGAGAGTAATTGATCCTACAGTGCCATCCCAGGTGGGGATTCCTGGTGAGGTTTGGCTGTGCAGGGATTGGGGATTTAGAGGAGACACTCTGAGCTGTGGAAATTGGTGAACAGGGTCACTGCACACTTCAGCAGTGGAAAAAAGCAGAGTTCAAAGTGGCAGCAGCAGCCAGCTGTGGTTGCGGAGCCCCTCCCCCTCAGCCGCCAAAGTTGCCATGGCGAGTGGCTTACCCATAGGCATTTGTACCTGCCAGTTTGCAAGAGAACAGGAGGGCAGAGTGGAGAGTTTTATGACCTGCAAACCCTCACACCAAATTGGGAGGTCAGTTGGGAGCGCCGTCTGGAGCGGAAAACCCAAAGGAGGGCAACTTTTTGAACGCAAACAGGAGGAGAAACTCCAAAAATGGCGACTGGCCTGTTAGAGTGGCTTCCATAGTAACAAAGTAAACTCTGAAGCACATATAAGCCTGGGAACCACTCACAGCGCCATCTGGTGTCTGCAAAGTATATTGCATTGAAAATTTATTCTATTAAAGTTGACTTCTACCACTTTCATAAAGATGTGTATTTCTATATATATACAAGAATAATATTTCTGACGTTGGTGTTTTTGTTTTATATATCCTTTTCTCAGAGGAGTCATTAATAAATAATTTCTTATTTTACTTTCTTTCCATAGGTTATTTTATTTTATTTTTTTTTTTTGAGACAGAGCCTCAAGCTGTCACCCTGGATAGAGTGCTGTGACATCACAGCTCACAGCAACCTCTAATTCCTGGGCTCAAGCTAGTCTCTTGCCTCCGCCTCCCAAGTAGCTGGAACCACAGGTGCCCGCCACAATGCCTGGCCATTTTTTTTTTTTTTTTTGATTGTAGCTGTCATTGTTGTTTGGTGGGTCTGGGCTGGATTCGAACCCACCAGCTCAGGTGTATGCGGCTGGCACCTTAGCCCATTAAGCCACAGGCGCCAAGCCCCATGGGTTATTTTTAATATCTTCTATTTTTTATTGTATTTTTCTTTTTCCGTTCTTCTATCTTGTAACCCTTTTAAAAACACTACTTTCTTTTTTCTCTCTCCTCTTCCTCTTCTTCCCTTCTTATAGATTCTAAGAGTGCTTACATCATTTTTTTAGAGGTTTTTTACTTTTTTTCTCTTTTCTCAAGTATTTCACAAGTAACATTTTTATAGTAGATTTTTTTATTTGTTTGTTTAATTCTTTATTGAGATTGTTGTTTGGTTTTTTGTGTTTGCTCTGTTTTATCTGTAGGTCCGTGTGTTTCTGACTGTTGGGTGCATCTGTGGGCTTGTGTGCCTGGTAGCCCTCTAATTTGTGTATTACATCATTTGGTCTCAAAGTGATTGGAGTTGTATATGTTTTCCTTGCCACCCTGACACTTCAGTCTTCCCCCTGGTCTGGAAGTCCAGAATTTCATCTCCTACAGAATCCAGATTGTCTGCATTTCTTACCTAGGACTGAGCATTGCATAGACGGTGGGTGTATTGCCTTGCTCTTCTGGTTAATCCAGTAACTGTACAGGAAGACTTATAGGGAAAGGGGACTGTCCTGGCCCAAAGATAAAGAGTATCTCAGCAGCAGACAGAGGGTAGGGTTCCCACACTGTGGGTGGAGGCTCAGAAGATGCTAAAGTTCACAAACCTAAGAGGAGGTACCCTCTACCCAACTTCAGCATTAGTAGAGCGATCCTGCTGTGATCTAACTTTGGACAGTCATCTCTCCATCTCTGTGGCCTTACAGAGGGAGCCATACCTTCCTCTATAAGGATTCCAATACTGCAAAACAGCAGCAACAAAGGTGCAGTGGCCAAGGGAGAAATTCTTTTGCTGTCTGGATATCCTCAGGTTTGTACCGAGCTCAGGTGGAACTTTCTTCAGTTGCCATTGAGCACCTGAGGCAGATAGATACCAGCCTCCCCTGCTGGATGGTGGTAGACTGTGATAACCTCGAGGGGGAAGCAACGACTTCATTTTGACTCTGGCAAGCGCATTTGCCCATTTGTGTTTTGGGCAAAACAGGGACACAGAGACTGGGTTAAAAAAGTCTTCCAGAAAGACTACCAGAGATTGAGGTGATCAAAATTTGGTGGTGAATGACAACCAAGGTGAGGTAAGAGGCACCAATCCCCAGGCTCTAAACCTACTACTGGACGGGCATTTCTGACTCCTTGGAACAACGAAGTTGCTCACATCTAACTTGAGCTGCCAATAGCCCCTAACATCTAGTTGCTGGAGCCCTCCTGAACTTTCCAGCCAGAGTGTAGGGGGCTATTGGGGGCAATTGATCTGGAACTCTTGAACTGTACAAATTATCCGAGAACCCTCCAAGGTGGGTCCCAGGTTTTTCTGTAGTGGGAAGGTTTGATTGTCCTCTTCCAGATACTACTGGTGGGGGAAAGAATATCCTAGGTGCTTGTATTTCACTGAACCTGAGTTTGCACCCGAGGGTTACTGAAACACTAGGATTTACCAGAAATCAGCTGGATACAAGACAGCGCCACCTATCCCTCCTACACTAAATAGGCCTGTATAGTCACAGACTGTAGTACTGTACAGGTACTTTGCAAAACTGTTGAGGAAAACTGCAGTCACCATCCCAGTTCCTAGGTGGACGGCTGGTCAATCACAACCGTAGAAGTTTCCAGTCCAATTTCACTGACCTCCTAATCTAGCTAAAAACTGAAAAACAATCATGAAGCAGAATCAGTGGAAAAACTCTGGCAACATGAATAAACAGAACTGTGCAACTCCCCCAAAGAATAACAAACCATCCAATCCAGACAATCCCATCGACAAACAGAATGTGGAGATGTCTGAAATTGAATTTAGAATCTGGATTGCCAATGAGTTCAACAGAATGGAAACAAAGACAGAGGTAGAGATTGAAGGATTACTTCAGAAGATGGCTCAAGAATTCAACCAATTCAAAGACAAAATGATGAAAGATTTTGACACATTGAGACAAGAAGTTGCAACCCTCAAAGATATGAGAAATACAGTAGAAGCCCTCAGTAACAGAATAGACCAACAGAAGAATGGATTTCTGACACTGAGCACAGAGACTTCGAACGCTCCTAAATGCTCAAAGAGGTAGAGAAATGGAAGGCAAAAACGGATCATTTTCTCAGAGAGCTCTGTGATAACTCGAAGAAAACCAATATTCATCTTATAGGGATACCTGAAAGCAACGAACTGGATTCACATGACTCAGAGTCCCTTCTTCTTGATATTATGAAAGAGAATTTTCCAGACATACCTAGAGACTCTGAAATTCAGATTGCAGACAGTTTCACAACCCAAGCATGACTCAACCTGATGAAGACATCCCCAAGCCACATCGTAGTTAACTTCACTAAAGTTAACACGAAGGAAAAGATTTTAAAAATCTTCCAAATCTTAAGGTGAGAGAGAGAGTGGGTAGATCTTCCCCCATGTGGAACTTTGGGGTGGACAGGCAGCTAGTTGGGGTACAGTGAGATGCTGGATTGCTGAACTTAAAATGTAATCTGGAGCAGCAGAATCTGCTAGAGGAATTTTTGTACCACTGTTGAAGTGGTGCCACATGTGAAGACTGCAGTTCTCAGTTTGTGGGGAAAACTAGGTGTTTTCTGGAAAAATCAGGGACTGTGGACTCCCCACAGAAGACTGCAGTTCCCAGTTTGTGGGGAAAACTAGGTGTTTTCTGGAAAGATCAGGGACATGTGAACTCAGGAGCAAAACTTCCCGACGTGCTTTTTGGAGAGACAGGGGGCTAGGCAGCCCGATTGAAAATTAAGGGGAAAGAATCCCACCTATGAACAGACACATTTAAACCTACTTATTCCTTTACTCTCTCTCTCCTTTTTTGTTTTGAACAAAGCCAAATGAATGAGATACATTCATGAAAACTACCACACAAAAAAATATAAGTGCTGGTCACTG
>CAUYON010106930.1:0-10544 GCA_963573935.1 Arctocebus calabarensis
AATGACGACTGCAACCAAAAAATGGCCGGGCGTTGTGGCGGGCGCCTGTAGTCCCAGCTACTTGGGAGGTGGAGGCAAGAGACTCGCTTGAGCCCAGGAGTTGGAGATTGCTGTGAGCTGTGATGTCACAGCACTCTACCCGGGGCGACAGCTTGAGGCTGTCTCAAAAAAAAAAGCAAAGAAAACATTTGTGAGAGGTATTTATCAGTTGTTTTCTTGTGCTATAGCTTTGTCCAGACACAGAGACAAGACTAAATGCTGCTTATTCTTTTGGAACCACTTACGAACAAAGTGTAAGTTTGGGCTATATTAGTCTCTCTTTTAGCTTTGTTTTTCTAAAATGTCACATGAGCAATAATTGGGATACTATTTGAAATTGGAGATATTTTTAATAGTAATAAATAATCTCATTAATTAATATAATCTAATGGGGCACAGAATTTTTAATTAGCATAAAGAGAATACCTTCTCATCTTAGAATCTTAAAATGTTAGATTTTTGCGGATAATTGTTTATCTGTTTCTAGGTTCATAGGTCTTAAAAAATAACGCCTACTTATGAGTATTTTGGAATAAAGTAAAAATATTACTTTAATTTTGTGATGAATAATAATATTACTTCTCATTCTATCCCCCAATAACAAATAAAATGCTTCCTTTTTTTCCCCCTTCTTACTTTCCTCTCTCCTCCTTGCTCTGACCTCTACTTTGGCAACTCATTTGAAATTCATTATGGCACAAAGGAATATTATGAGCACAGTGACACTTGGGATTGCATAATGAATATGAGTTTGTCAGGAAAACACAGTGGGGAAGGTAATATAAGGCAGAAACTACATTTGCAATGTCAGAGCAACATAGATGAGCATGGTGTGTTTAGGAACTGCAAGCAGGTTAGTATGAATGGACCACCTTAGACTGTTAAGGAGCACTGGGCGATAAGCCTGGCTCAGTTAAGGGAAACCAAATCATAGACATCACTGTACATCAAGAGAAAGAATTGAGACTTTATCCCATAGTACAGTAAATTCTAAATTTTTTCACCAATGTGCACTTAATGTTGAGAATGAAATCATACCTTCTACGTAGATCCGAGTTGTAGGTCAAGAAAAAAGCAGTTATTTAGTTGTAAGTTTTTTTTAGCCCTTATGAAAGAATCGTAGCATTTATATTTTGAAAGTCACATGAAAATGCTTATAAATTAAGCAAAGATATTTTTATTTTGCACAAATAAAAATCTTTATTAAAGATAATAAAAATGTTTTCAAATTTTAAATTGTGATACTTTTATTTTTTATTTTCTAGTGTAAGATTCCTGTTTCTAAGATCTTAACTGACTATCCCACTCCTATATTTTATGATGTGTACCTTGAATATACTGATGAAAACCAACACCAATATATTTGGGCTGTGCCCGTGTTAAACCTAAATCTTCAACACAATAAAAGATTTGTGAACCAAGGTAAGATATTCATACATATCACCCTTTCTATGAGCTGAAATTAATAAACAAGTCAACCACATAATAATTAAAAGTGCTATTATAAGGTCGTGAATTCATTCTTATGTAATTTTTACAGCATATCAAAAAGTAAAACAGTAAATTGCTAGTATAATTAGAAATTTGTTCTAATTTTGTTGTCAGGCATATTATTAAGAAATTAGGCCAGGTGTGGTGGATCACACCCAGCATAGGAATTGAGACCAGCCTGGGCAACATAGTAACACCCTCATCTCCACAAAAAAAAAAAAATTAGCCAGGCATGGTGCCTGTAGTCCTTGCTACTTGGGAGGCTGAGATGGGAATATTGCTTGAGCCCAGGAATTACAGCAGTAGTTCTTTGTAGCCATCTTACCAAAAATAATTAATTTTGTGTTTTAAATTTGTTCAATAAACTTGAGAGCTGTCTTGAACAATGTGAGCATATATTTTAATGCCATCTTATAGTTTCTTTTTATTATAAAAGATGCTGGCTCTGGCATGTGGCTTCTGACTCGGCGTATTTTTTTAGTGGATACAGTAAGTGGACGAGAAAATGACTTAGGAAATCAGCCAAAAGTAATTCGGATTGCTACCCAAATATCATTAAGGTAAACAAATATCTAATGACATTTAGAAAGTGTTTGCCAGTAATTATCAAATGAAAATTATAAAGGACCACTGAATTGGAACAGTTGATAAAGTTTTTCTTAGTTATTTATGTAGGTTGGCATAGACCAATAAAATGAAGGGCCAAGGGGAGAATTATATCAGAAGAGTGTGAGGAATTTGGTCAAAATTCACATTGTAGGCCCTGGTCCAGTCCTGCTGAATTAGAATGGGTTGAGAGGTATAGAGAACGGCCTCTCCCCTGTTCTCATTTCCTTTGGTAGCTTTTGTTCTAGGTTTACCCAGATTAATGATCAGTACTTCTTCTTCCTATGATACTCTTATCTGTGATCCTTCCTTGGGGGTAGTATTGTGCTTTTTTTCGTTTGTTTGTTTTTTGCAGTTTTTGGCTGGGGCTGGGTCTGAACCCGCCACTTCCAGTACAAGGGGCTGGCACCCTACTCTTTGAGCCACAGGCACCGCCCAGTATTGTGCTTTTCCAGAGTGGGATCTCTAAGATCATAACTGTCTTTCCCACTTTAATATTTTATCATGTGCACTTTGAAGAAACTGATGCAAATCAACACCATTATCTTATATTAGTTTGATGCTTTGAACCACTTAAATACAGTTTTCACTATTATTTCATTTGATTCTCATAATCTTATGAGGTAGGCAGTACAGAAACTTTTTTGTCATGTATCTTATAGAAATTCAAATGTACTGTGTTTTTAGTATCTCCTCAATCTGCTAATGTGGTATCCTTAGTAAAAATGAAAGTGGACCTCCTCAGGCTGGCTCCAGGTTAGCACTTTTCTTTTTGAGTCCACAAATGATACAATACTAATGTGTTGATTTTGGCAAAATGTACTCCACAATGTTCCATAAATATGAATTACCAGTGGAAGATGGTAGTCTATATTTCTCTTTTGAAAAATCAGGATTTTGGCTCGGTGCCTGTGGCTCAACGGGTTAAGGCACTAGCCACGTACACCTGAGCTGGCGGGTTCGAATCCAGCCCAGGCCCACCAAACAACAATGGTGGCTGCAACCAAAAAGTGGCCAGGCATTGTAGCGGGCGCCTGTAGTCCCAGCTACTTGGGAGGCAGAGGCAAGAGACTCGCTTGAGCCCAGGAATTGGAGGTTGCTGTGAGCTGTGATGCCACGGCACTCCATCCAGGTGACAGCTTGAGGCTCTGTCTCAAAAAAAAAAAAAGAAAAATCAGGATTTTATCTGCCTTTCTTTAAGCTTCATATGGCACTGCACTTTTGATTGTTACTCAGAGATGGTTTGGGTGCTTTAGTTATTTCACTTGTAAATTTCATAGGACATGGATCAAAAAAGTTTCTAATTTTTCTCAGAGGGTATATTTTAATTTTAAGGTTTTAACTGCTGAAGATAGTTTTTGTTGTTATCATTAGATTATGTTTAACTTTCCCTAGTTGCTACTAATTATCAAGGTAATTCATATTAAATTTAAAAGAAATGATAAATTCAATGTATAAGGACTTAGATATACTTACAACTCTAAATATATTTTCTTTTAAATAGCATCAACCTTGTACCTAACACAAAAAATGGAAACATCTACACTCCCTTAATCACTCTTGCCTACCGTGACATTGATCTCAAAGATCCCAATAGCCAGTCTGTAGAGGTGAGTTCTTTGCTAATCAGTGGGCTTAAGTGTATACATACTTCATAATACTGATGCAGTTTATATTATGGTCAAAAGATAATCTTCTTTTAAAGTTTTGAATCTTTCTCTTCATATAATTAAGTCTTAATTATTTTTTACTAATAATGGTAAGATGTGAGTTCCCATGGATTCTAAGTATTAAAAAAAAAAAAAGAATGAATAAAATGTTTTAGTAGAAACATCACCAGCAATTGAACATCCTGGTTAGGGATCCTGGGATATGCTACCATGTACGTATCTCAGGATCATATCTGGAATCCCAAAATATACCTGCTTTGAGGAAGGGTAAATGAGAGAGGGTTGGAGATTAAAACCAGCGGTAATCCTTCTGTACTTTTTCCTCGTAGACTCTAAGTGTATATTCTCTTCCTTCTTTGAAAACACAAGAAGTAGGGGATAAGCATTCCTTACCTTCAAGCTCACCAATGGTTTTTAATTTATACTATTTTATTTCTCTGAATTTTTATTTTCTAGTTCCTTCAGCCAGTGATTTTGGCCTCTCTGTTGTGCTTGTGCTTATGTTCACCTGCTACTGGATTCAAACTTTAATTAAGCAAAATTGGGCACATAGTGCAACTTTTCTCTTAAAGATTTCCCATTCTCATTTGTATTACCTAATCTGATGTTAAAATTAGTTTTTATTCACTGAGTTTTTGTATGCTGTAATGGGAAGAGAATAAAATCTAGAAACATGGTTAAGAGTAACAAAAAAACCGCCTGGCTTAAAACTTTCTGGAGTGATACTCAGGTAACCAAGAGTATATTTATTTTAATATAAAACACTTCTAGGTCTTTTCTTTAAATATTATTCTTGTGTAAAATATCCCAAACTAAGTCTTGACAAATTGGAAAATAACATATTGAAAGAGGATTGAGGCAGTCATGAAACTATACCAATGAAGTCCTTTTCATTCTAAATTGTAAAAAAATACAGTTATTTCATCATTTCTTAATTTTTCTTGGTAGCTGTTATAAAAATTTATATCAGTTTTAAGCAGGCTCTGCTCTCTCACCAATGGCAAATAATTTTGCTTCCTATTTGAGAAGATTAAGACTATTTAATAGGGATTCCTTCAGATTTCCTTTTTTTCTTTTTTTCTTTTGAGACAATCTTGCTCTGGCACCCAAGAGTACAGTGGCATCATCACAGATCACCTCTTAACTTCTGGGCTCAAGAGATCTTCAGCTTCCCGAGTAGCTGGGACTATAGGTGCATGCCATAATGCCCAGCTAATTTTTCTATATTTTTGTAGAGATGGGATCTTCCCCTTCTCTTACTCAGGCTGGTCTAAAGTAGGCCTTCTGTCTCAGCCTCCCAAAGTGCTGAGATTACAAACACGAGCCACCACCACTGACCAGATCTCTTTACTACTAAAGAATTCCCATGTTTCAATATTCTTCCCATTTCTTGTTTCTATTTCTTTTTTTTGAGACAGAGCCTCAAGCTGTCACCCTAGATAGAGTGCAATGGCATTACAGCTCACAGCAATCTCCAATTCCTGGGCTCAAACAAGTCTCTTGCCTCCGCCTCCCAAGTAGCTGGGACCACAGGCGCCCGCCATAATGCCCAGCCATTTTTTTTTTGGTTGCAGCCATCATTGTTGTTTGGCGGGTCCGGTCTGGATTCGAACCCTCCAGCTCAGGTGTACGTGGCTGGCGCCTTAGCCGGTTGAGCCACGGGCACCGAGCCTCTTGTTTCTATTTCTAAAAACGAAGCTTCCCTCCTCTCTTCCTAAGCTAATCTTCTATGAAATTTGTTTGCAATAATGTCTCTAGTAATCCTATTTCACCCCAACGCCTTATTCAGCTAGCTTCTCTGCTAGTCCCTTTCCTTTATTTATAAAAACTCTCAGGTAGCCTCATCTTAAAAAGAAACTAAAACATTCAGCCAAACAAACTTTGACTCAATCCTGCCAGCTCCCCAGCTCGCTGTTATATTTCTTTTCTTTATTTCCCAGCCATTTACTTTTTCATCATTTGCAATCTGGTCTTGCCTTTTTATTTCTTTGATAGCTTCTTTCATGAAGGTCAGCAATGAATTCCACATGCAGGGACTTTATTTCTTCACCTTGATGTGTATGTAACATTTGACACTGTACTCTTAACCTCCTCCATCTTGAAACTACCTCTTCTGTAACAGGGTAAGACTTCAGTATCTTGCCTCTCCTACCTCTCAGTTTCCTTCACTGACCCTTTATAGTTCTTCTTTCTCTTGTCCCTGAAAATAGTGGTATCTCTAAGACTTTTCTTCAGACTTTTGATTAACCTACCTAGTTAGGGTATGTTTTAGGGTATATTTATTTAGCCAGGGGGGAAAAAGTCCCTTTTTTATTTACTTACTTAGAGATGGGTCTTGCTCTGTTGTCTAGGCATCACAGCTTATAGCAATCTCAAATTCTGGGCTCAAGCTATTCTCCTGCCCCAACCTCCTGAGTAGCTGGGACTACAGGTGCACAGCTGCCACATCTGACTAATTTTTTTCTATTTTTAATAGAGACAAGGTTTTGGTATTGCTCAAATTCCTGACCTCAAGCAATCCTCCCACCTCCCACCTTGGTTTCCCTGCATACTGAGATTATTAGCATGAACCACCATGCCTGGCCCTCTTAAATTTTTTATAGAGATGGGGTCTTGGTTTGTTGCCCAGGCTGGTCTTGAACTCCTGGCCTCAAGTACTTCTCTTGCCTTGGCCTCCAAAGTTCTGGGATTACAGACATGAGCCACCATGCCTGGCCTTAATTCTTAATAGATAAATTTAGTCATTTTCCTCAGTTACAGTAACCTATAGAAAAATGAAGTATGGTTAGTTTGGCTTGAACTGCAATTAACAAACTTAGCTCCACATGAACACTTCTTGTAATATATGTTTAAAAGAGATGTTTAAAGCAGCATGAGTAATTCACAATAGAATGTCTATTTATGGGCAGTGCCCGTAGCTCGGTGGGTAGGGCACCGGCCACATACACCAGCTGGTAGTTTGAACCTGGCCTAGACCAGCTACAACAACGAGAACTTCAACAACAACAAAGAATAGTCGGGCATTGTGGCGGGTACCTGTATTCCTAGCTGCTTGGGAAGCTGGGGCAAGAGAATTGCTTAAGCCCGAGAGTTTGAGATTGCTATAAGCTGTGATGCCACAGCATTCTACCCAGGGTAACAGCTTGGGACTTTGTCTCAAAAAAAAAAACCTATTTATGTGTAAGAATCAACTCTAGTAATATTGCTGGGTACAGTGGCTCACACCTGTAATCCTCGCACTCAGGGAGGCTGAGGTGGGTGGATTGCCTAAGCTCAGGAGTTCAAGACCAGCCTGAGTAAGAGCAAGACCCTCTTTCTAAAAAATAACTGGGCATTGTGGTGGGTGCCTGGAGGCCCAGCTAATAGGTAGGTTGAGGCAAAAGAATCACTTTGAACTTAAAAGTTTGAGGTTGCTGTAAGCTATGATGCCACGGTACTCTACCAAGGCTGACAAAGTGGTAGACTGTGTCTCAAAAAAAAAAAAAAAAGAATAAATAAACTCTAGTAATATTTATAGTTAAAAAATATAGCATTTATGGTAAAATCCAGCTGCTAATGTATTTTTATAGTAAAAGTAAGTTTCTGTTGTACAATGTCAGTATGGTTAATTTGTTTTCTTTTAAATAACAGGTTTCTTTCTCAGTCAAATATGAAATGAATCAAGGAGAAGCACATGTCCAGACAGACGTGAGTTTATTTTAACCTGCTAAAAATATTTGTGGTATATTTTTTAATTAAAAAAGACAATTTCAGTTGTATAGGAAAGTTGCCAAAATAGATTTGCCATGTACCCTTCCCTTAACCTCCCTTAATGTTCACTTCTTATATATATATATATAAAACCTTACTGTAATGATCATAATCAGAAACTTAATATTGCTGTAGTTCTGTTAACTAATCTACATATTATTTCAGTTTCACAGGTTTTTTGACTATTTTTTTTTTCTGTTTCAAGACCCAGTCCAAGATTCCATATTGCTTTTATCTATCATGTCTTAGGGTTTTCCAGTCCGTGACAGTTTCTCAGTCTTCCTTTGTCTTTCATGACCCTGACACATTTGAAGAGTACTGGTCAATTATTCTGACTCTCAATTTGGGTTTGTCTGGTATTTTTCTATGAATAAATTGAGTTCATGTAGTTTTGGCAGAGGTGCCACGGAAGCGATGTTGTGCCTTTTTCAGTGCATCATATCAGGAGGGACATGATGTCAGTATATCTTATTACTCCTGACGTTAACTGTTATCATATGGCTAAGATGGTATCTACAGTGTTCTCTCCTGTATTTTTCTTTTTAATATTAATTTAATAAGTATCTCATGGAGAGATGTTTTGAAATTATACAGATATCCTGCTTTTGATCAGCCATTTACCCTCTAATTTTATTTTATTTTATTCACTTATTTATTTATTTTGAGACAGAGCCTCAAGCTGTCGCCCTGGGTAGGGTGCATTACAGCTCACAGCAACCTCCAACTCCTGGGCTCAAGAAATTCTCCTGCCTCCACCTCCCAAGTAGCTGGGACTATAGACACCCGCCATAACGCCCAGCTATTTTTTGGTTGCACCCGTTGTTGTTTGGAGACCTGGGCTGGATTCCAACCTGCCAGCTCAGGTGTATATGGCTGGCGCCTTAGCCGCTTGAGCCACAGGTGCTGAGCCTATCCTCTAATTTTAGCATGCATTGATGATTCTTGCCTGCCAAAAGTATTACTGTGATATTTGCCTTATGTTGATTTCCTGTTTCCCTTATTCACTCTGTATTTATTAATTGGAACTCTAGTCTTTTTTGTGTGTGTTTGTTTTCCCCGAAACAGAGTCTCACTATGTTGCCCTCGGTAGAATGCCACGGTTTCACACTCACAACAACCTCAAACTTTTGGGCTTAAGCAATTCTCTTGCCTCAGCCTCCCAAGTAGCTGGGACTATAGGTGTCTGCCATGACACCTGGCTACTTTTTTTGTTGTAGTTGTTTGTTTAGCAGGCCCAGGCTGGATTCAAACCCGCCTAACCACTGATCTATGGGCACCAAGCCTGGAACTCAGGTCTAAGGAAGAATTTTCTCTTTGCCCACAGCAATTTATTTGTTAAATTACTTATTTAAATTAATGTGAACCCATGAATATTTATTTCATTCTAGTGAGTATAATTCATTACTATTTATTTTTTTGCTCAAATTGTCCTTATTTGGCCACTTGAAATTCCTCTAGCTTGGCTCCTATGTCCTTTGAACATGCCTCTCCACCATTTTTTTTGAACACTACCTTACTTTCTATTTATAGTGGTTTTAGTTGCAGTTTGGCTGGGGCAGGGTTTGTTTACAGTGGTTTTGAATATTGATGAGAGAAATTACATAAATTCTAAAATATTCTTTGTTTTTTTTTTTTAAGATTGCTTTGGGTGTTTTGGGTGGGCTAGCAGTTCTAGCATCCCTTTTGAAGACGGCAGGATGGAAGAGGCACATTGGGAGTCCCATGATTGATTTACAGGTCAGGAGTTTTTTAAGAATATTTTTGTCTTTCAACGATTCTGGATCCTTCTCATAAGATACAAATAAAGGATAAGTAAGAAAGTTGCCTTGACTTTTTCTGAAGTATGTAATTAGGATAGGTACTGTTGGGTCACAGGGTGTATGCACACCTCATTTTCTTTCCACAGTGTTGTGTGCTAGTCTACACTTTCACTAGCAGTGCTGTTTCTGTTTCATTCTTTTTCCGTATATCTTTGCCAATGCTTGATATTTTTCCAACCTTTCTATTTTTTTTCTGCCAATCTTGTGTTGTATATAGTATGTCATCGTTAATTTTACATTTTCTCTTCATATATTTTTTAATTATTTGGATTTCCCCTTCTGTGAACTACCTGTTTACTATAGCCCTTTCCTATTTTTTGTTAGGGTTCTAGTTTTTCTTGTTTATTTGAAGGAGTTTTTTGTATTTTAAAAATGTTAATCCTTTTTGGTTTCTGATGTTGAAATGTATGACTCATCTGTTAATTTTTATCCATGTGGTCTTTTGTTTAACAGAAACTTAATTTTGCTATTGTCACATCTGAAATTGGTTTTTCATGTTATGGTATGTGCTTTTAGGATCTTGTTTAGGAAAACCATCCCTCTTTCAGGATCTCAAAGATAGTGAACATTTTCATTCTATTAAATTTTTAATTTTGCTTCTCATTTAATCTTTAAACAATATTCTTGTTTTTATTTTTTATCCAACATTTATTGTACATTTATTACATGCCAAGCACTTTTTAAGATATACATACTTTTTATGTATGTAATTCATTTAATCCTCACAATAGTTCTATAAAGTTAGGTATTAATCACGAATGGATTAATAAACTGTGGTCCATGTATACCATGGAATATTATGCAGCCTTAAAGAAAGATGGTGACTTTTCCTCTTTCATTTTTACATGGATGGAGCTGGAACATGTTCTCCTTAGCAAAGTATCTCTAGAATGGAAGAAAAAGTATCCAATGTATACACCTCTAATATGAGGCAAATTCTTTATCTTTCAAGTGAAGGCTACAACCCATTTATTGCACAGGAAGATGGGGAAAGGGGAGAGGGAGGGAAGGAGAGGGAGAAGGTGGGGGGAGATAGGACAAAGGGTGAGATCACATGTGTGGTACATATTTGAAGGGTCAGGAGAAAACTTCTAAATACGGATCAAAAATGTTTTCACATAGTAAATGAGAAAAATCTCATGAATGTTATGTCAATCAGGTTGATAAA